>JASAND010019758.1:0-22241 GCA_030248195.1 Trissonchulus latispiculum | reverse complement strand
GAACATAGTGGATGCAAAGTCTAGGCCACGCCCACGGCTGAAAACGAACTGACTGCCTATGAAAAATAGGTGGCCTTTTATAGTAGAAAAGTATAAAGAAATAGTTATTTAACTTAGGCTTTAATTTGAGTAAATATTAACGTTTAACGTTTTTGAAGCGAACATGAAAAGAACGTTTAAAACTTGAAAGAAGAATTAACAGAGAACTTTCATTTCCTTGTCATGCCGAAATGCTAATGGGAAAGACCAACTTCACGACTTCAGATTTACAAAGACACAACTTTTTAAGTAAACAAAACTTTTTTCCACTCTTCGTTAGAAAAGCCAAAATACTAAATTGTTACATTTAGCCTCTAATAAAACTAAAATTTTGCGAAGATGCCATTTCTATCACTCTTTTCGCTTTAACTGTTCAATTAGAATTGAAGTGAAAATCAAATAAATGAGCTGAACCGATTATCCCTACTGATGAGAGCATCCCAGTTGTTCCAACCAAAAATACTCTTCCGTACAACAGTACTAGTGATTAAACATGTTCAATCGTTATGACTGCTGGCAGTCGAAACTGCGGCAATGCAGATTGCTTAAGATCTTAAATACTCTTAAATCTAATTTACACATTGCTACTTCAAAAAATACTGCATATCTAGGGTTGTGCTAGAAGTGTTAGAAAGCAAGTGGCCGTAAGGGCTGAGCATAACTTAGCCGGCACGCCCTAGCCAAAGATGGCCGTCCAACTCCATTCAGCTGAACCTAAGCCAGTCCATAGCCGTAAACACAATAAAGTTTAGCAAAATCAGCAAGCATCAGATCAGCAAAAATGCTCAACATAATGTCGGATCCCACAGAGTAATATTTTCATTATTTCCTGTGTTGGGACCAATTTTGGACCCCACAAAGAGCAAGTTGTTTCCAACAGAACAACCATTATAAAGCTTGAGCCAATGAGAAGCAGCCAATGAAAAAACCGTGACCAGTGTGTATGGAACAACACTTTCTTGCGGAATATAAAACTGTCACCCTTACCATTGTGCTATCTCCAAAGGTCATAGATCTATCCTTATCGCTTGTAGATGCGATGGCATAAAGTTGACGGAATGTCGATAATTGTATCGTTCTAGGCAATCTAGGTGCCGAAATCTCTGTGTTGACTTCATCGACACGTCTACTAAACGCTGTATTGACTTCTTCGTCACTTTCTGTAACAATCATTCCATTCTCTTTGGATTAGGATAATAACAAGGGAATGGGTAAAAGTGGAAATTTGTTATGACTGATGTATAGCTGAAATAACTACATTATGACAGCTCTGTCTAGTAAAACCTCCTTTTTACAAATCCCAATAGGCCAATAAACCGGATTTAGCATTGTTACTTAAATTGCTATATATTGAGTGAATGTTCTTAAATGGGGTTTGGGTAAATGACTGCTTCCGGTTCTTCAGAAGTGACAACTTTTACTTCATAAAACTGAAGCGTAGCCATATTCTTTGCTTCCGTGTTTTCTGTAACTTTTCGCACACTGTCCCAAAAAAGTTTTTCTTCTAGCATATATAAGCTGTATAAGCTGTCATAATTCAGCAAATCAGCAAACAAATTGCTAATGACACATAGCAGGTGCTAAATGTTATATTCATAATATCAGGATTAAATTTGCCGAAACGGATTAACTTAAGTGATCTAAAATGCGTCTTTCAAATAATTCGTTTATCTCAGTTAACTAGATTCTTGGAATTCAAAACGAATTGCGTTCATGTTTTAACGACTTTCTCAGTTTGTTGCCCGGCCGCTAACTGAGATTCACATCACTTAACTGAGAATGTCAGTCAGCCCCTGGATAGATTCTGAGAATGTTGCTCGGCGGCCGAGCAACATTCTTAGAATGTTGCTCGGCGGCCGAGCAACATTCTCAGACTAAATTTGTCCACTATTTTGTACAAACTTGGTTCAACATGGATTCTAACTAGATTCAACATAGATTCTCATTAGCTAGCTGTTTTAAGAATGAGCGGTAAATTTAAAAAGGGAGCAATTGGGAACATGGGAAATGAATGTTTATTCAACTAAAAATAAGTATTTAAACATATCTATACAAATTCTGAATTCCGAAATCTTTAAAAACTTTCTTGCAAAACCACACTTATTTCACTTCATATTCCCTTAGATCTTGCTAACGTATATATAGCTACTGTAGACCTGCAGCATCAATCGGATGGGTTTCATAAAGACCTCAGAAATTAAAATTAGCCCGTTTAAAAAACTGTGCTCTATATTCCATCTATTTTAATTGTTTATACGGTCCCTGTTTGCTTCTGTGAACATTCCAGTTTTGATTTCCTTTTAAACTAACGATTATGGCAAAAAGTAGCTTAAATTCTTTGCAAAAGCAACACAGATTCCAACTACATTCACAGCACAAGGCGGCATTTTCCTTTGATGTCCAGACTTTAAACGACTATACTGAACGAAGCATACGTTTTCAGAAGTTGGTGCAAGGATAAAAAATGTTCAGCATGTTCTAACCTACACAAAAAAAATTTAAAAAATTTTAAAACTTCGAATTTTAAATTTTAAAATTTTTGAAGTCAGGACACTTCTCACACCCTGCCCTCAAAATTCCATGTAAATTGGACCAGCCGTTAATTTTTCCGGCCGAGGGGGAGGCTGTGGAAAAGATCCAAACCAATTTTTGCGATGTTCAATCTCATTTACTACCGAATCTACCGAATTGATGCTATGCACTGCAAAATTTTTTGGTCTTCTTTACGTTGGCAAAACCTCCACAATTTACTCTATTTCTCATCAGATCTTGCTAACGTATATATAGCTACTGTAGACCTGCAGCATCAATCGGATGGGTTTCATAAAGACTTCAGAAATTAAAATTAGCCCGTTAAAAAAACTGTGCTCTTATATTCCATCTATTTCAATTGTTTATACGGTCCCTGTTTGCTTCTGTGAACATTCCAGTTTTGATTTCCTTTAAAACCTAACGATTAGATAGATTCTTTGCAAAAGCAACAAAGATTCCAACTACATTCACAGCACAAGGCGGCATTTTCCTTTGATGTCCAGACTTTAAACGACTATACTGAACGAAGCATACGTTTTCAGAAGTTGGTGCAAGGATAAAAAATTCTTTTAAACTCTTTAAGAGTGATCATAAAATACGGATTCAACTACTTTAATGACTTAATTCAGTCCGTTTAAGTTAAACCGTTAAAGTCGTGACTCCGCTTAATCAGTCAGTAGATTCAACAGTTGTTCATAGATACTTTAACTGTTTAATCTCAGCAATAACCATTAAGAAATTAATCAAAATATAAGCGTATTAAACAAAGACATACAATAGGACTTAGTTAAAAGGCAGCAGAATTTTTTGCTTTTAATTACTGATTAGTACATGTGATGAAAGAACTGAAAGGAATAAAGTGCATTAAAGAAACGGATAAGCAGACTTGAACAAATTTTAAAATATGCGTTCGCTGGCGTAGCGGATTTACTTTAACTCTTTCATTGTTAAGAAATTTCATCGGGATTTGAAAATGCAAAAACTGGAGAGTAAAATTAACGAGTGTAATGCAGGTTAACTTGTCAATTTGAAAGTTTAAAATTTAAATAAGTTGATGTTAAAAAAGGACTAATCTAACTCTGTCCAGTCTACTCGCTTAGCTTGTGAAAAAGCTCTAAGAGCTGCAGCGCTCAGGCGTATTCTCATAAAAATCAAACCCTTGCTGCGGACTGCAATAGGTTTTGCTACGGCTCATGTGAATTCCAGTTTTAAAGTATTTCCGGATATTATGTAATTACCTCTTACAAACATGAACAATTAATTTCTAAATTAGTTCAAGAGAGACACTAGTTAGGTTAAAGAAACTATAACGAGTTTAAAAAAATTGGAACTGGATAAAACTAAGAAAAGTTGTAATTTTATCGAAGGAGGCACAGTGTCTTTTACAACGATTATCGCCTAAATCTGTGCACAACGCTTACAGGCTGGAAGGTTCCTTTTTGCTTATGCCTTTATCAACACTTACCGGCTGTATCATCATTGTGTTCCTGGCTCATGTTTTGTGAGAAGCTCGCCGTAGCTATTGCATTATGTATTTCTTCATAAGCAGTCAGCTGCAAAACAAAAGTTCAATGTGTCGGTACGTAACTGTTCGCATTATCCGCTGTTTTATTGCAAACTTAGATGCAGTGAAACAGGGACCTTTCTCGAGTAGATAACTTTCGTGAGTTGCACCATAATTATTATTCAAACATTAGACGCGGCAGTTTATTCTTTCCGTGTTTTAAAATTTTTGTCCAGTTGAACCTTTTGCTGCAGAGCAGAGGCTCACTTTTACGAAACACGATTAGAGTACTTTACAATAAGGTTCTGCCATTGAGGCCGACGTTTAAAAATGAGAACGAAAGTGAAACTAAATTAAAGCTTCAACACAAAAGCTTCTACAAGGCGCATCAACTGAAGGCAGCGAATGTCAGACTGCTCTGAAAGCGAAAGAAGTCTTTTGTTGATGACGCGAGCAGATCGGCCTCAACGGGCGCATGATCAGTGAGGATGTCCGGGATGCTTACGGTAGCTGTTCTGGTTTTGGATTATTTAGAGCCGGTTGGCTTTGTCGTGACCAGGCATGGCTACTAGAGCCCCTGACCATAGTTTCTTGGATGGTAAGAGCTCAATTAAAGTATGTATTTTAAATAATTATATTTTAAATTTTATTCATCTGTACATACGCAACGCTACCTTTATCTTGAGCTGACAGAGGAAGACTGTGGGTGCTTCCTAGTTCCAGCAGAAGCGCCACCAGGGTACGTCCATTACGGTTGAAGTACTGGGGGTATTAATAGCACGTCTTTTCTTCTTCTTCTCTCAGGGTGCGTTAATGGTCTTCCCATTATATGTTCCTTTGCTTCTCCCCATCAGTCATAGCTAGTATGACTCTCGCTACGTCGCCTGGAAGCTGTCACGACAATGGGAAGCTGGAGCAGACTCCATCTTGGCCTTTTGGCTACGGTGGTAAGACATCCATTAACTGCTCGCACGAGTAGCAGCGGAGCACAACGTCTTTCAACGTTCCAAGCCTCTAGTGTGGATGGGGTGGGATCAGAAGCAAACCCGTATGTGTTTCCATCCTGAGTACGGGACTCGTTTGCTCCCAGCACTCCCTCGCAGGAGGTAGCCGGAACACATTGCACTTCGGATAACTGCATAAGCAATTATTCTGTGTCAGCCATCCCATACACGGACAGAGTAATAAAATCAGCTGGCGCTACCCGAAACACCTATTGGTATGAGGTGGACTGAGAGGGTAATCTATTTCGAAAGCTTTATTGAATAGTAAACAAATATTGATATTCAGTATTATTCACCCGGGAGTTATTTGCCTCTCAAACTCGCAAACGAGTTATCGATTACCGGAGGTTCTGAGACAGCTAATCGTGTGACAAAATATAATCTGAAAAACGCTTATCAAACTGAGATTGGCGTTTTTATGTGGCTGGGACGGAATAACTTTCCTGATCTTATTGTTTGAAATAAAATACAATTGCTATCCTCTAAATGAATCCAGTTTATATTTATTGCAGAATTTTTGTAAATAAATCTTTTGTAATGCAAAAATAACCCATGGCGTTGTTTGTTTCTATAACTCTCCGCGACTTTTAACGATTTCAACTCGTTTTGTCGATGCCCATTTGTCTTTGTCGGTACATTTAAATCAATGCTCTTCAGGTTATTACGTTGTCCACTCTGATAGCCAGCAGTCGTGTTTTCGTGTCCTCACAACTAGGACGTCTCGCTGCCTCCGCCATCACAGGCTGCGGCTCAAAGTCTAGGAGATCCCTGGCACTTCCCTAACCTGGCACAATTTCGCTACCCTGACAGCTGTCGCCATATTTCTTAAACTGACAGTAACTGCATATTATCCTGCATAAAATTAAGTCCAGAAAATTTTGATTAATGTTATCTAAGCGACTAAGTACTATTTAGAATGCATAAAACATCGACTAACCAAACCCTTTATTTCCTCAATTTCCTGTATGTTCTGCTTGTTGATCGAGCTGAGACGGCAAACTGTAACCGATGGAAACGGGATGCCGTTACCTCTAATTAACTAAAAACAAATTTGTAAGCATCAAATTATTAGTGTAACGTACTGTAATGAATGAAACATAACTTGTGTTCATGATAAAGTATGAAGTTCCCAAACCTTTATACCAGTTTTTTGTTTTTTGTTGCTGTTTGAATACCTAATAGATTGCTGTCATACTTTGGTATCTTGCTATTATTGATTTTGTCTAGTCGATTATTAAGCATAATGACATTAATTCCAATGCTTGAGCAAACTTTGAGAATTGTATGGGAAAGTAACTCCAAGCAACGGCAGTCCACGCAGACTGAACCAAATACCAAAAGAGTTTCACTAATTGTGCTGTTATGTCAACAAATCTTAGTATTAGGGGCTAGTCGACAAGCATGGAAACTAAAAATAAAGTCTCGAAAGTCTATGATTTATACAATTAAGTACACTAATGCGCAGTTATGAGCACAGAAGGCTTAATAGCAAGCCTTAAAGACAGAAGGTTCCCTTAGCTGATAAAGTTTTCGACACAACTCAGCATACATACCTTTCTTTCAACAACGGCTTTATATTGTAAATATTGGACAACATTTTCATAGAACTGATATCCGCAATAGATTGTCCCAAGCAAAACGACAACTGACCAGCAAAATCGCCCTGATTTACTTTGACAGTTCTGAACTTGTCCAATCCCGTGAATCGACAATCTTGCCATTGCACCTGCTAAAAAGTTGGAATTGATTAAACGTTTTCTTGGTCTGAGAAAAAGCAGAAGCGTGGCTTTAAATCCAGGTGAATAAACTTTTGCTGTGCACGGTTGAAAGCTAGGCCTATGTAAGCTGAAAGAATTTTAGTTCATCAGCGGTCTGTTTGTGTAGTTCGTCTTCGTCAAAATGGATGTTTTTGGAAAGATTCAGTTTAAATATTGTAATACAAGACTGCATGATCGGAAACGGTAATAAATACGAAAGAATATTCTTGAATTACTTGTTAACTACACTACTATTTACTGACTTCGACAGTTATCATAATAGTATAAGTCTTGAATATTAGAAAGTCGTTATCCTAATTTTTCAGGTGTTTCGTATCTCTCTTAAGGTTATGATCATTCATGGGCAATGCCTGCACAGCTTCTCCACATATATTTATAACAACGAAAGGTGGAAAATTAATTATTATGTTGAATATTTTTTGTATTATTAATTTTATTTACTTCGGAAAGCAATTGACAAACGTTTTTCCGGTGTTTATGTGTCTCATCGATTAACTTGAGGAAACCACTAAGTTTGAGCGAAATTGTGGGTGCTTCTAACACTTGTCGCAATTTGCACGTAGGTTTTCTTAATTCTAACAAATTTCAGACAAAGGGAAAGCTAAAGATGTACACATCGAAGATTCCTGACTAAGTCCATAGTGGCGCCCGTAAAGTAGCCACAAATCATTTGTCGATCTTAATATAAAACAGCTGTATTTGTCACAAAAATTAGCCTCTTAGTAAACGTTTTTTCAGTTGAATAGCTACAGGCAAGACGCGGCCTTGAATAATCTGTCAGTTGATAATGCGTGTTTGCTACCTAGCAAATTAGAACTGAGATGTTTCAACAGTATGACAATAGATAGCTCAGCTGTCTTACTTTTGAGGTAAGTAATAATAACAGTTGCTGTTGATACAGGGTCATCATTCTTTCACGATACGTGTTGTATTTGAAATGAGGACGAACAATAATTCTCTTGTTTGCCAGATAGTTAAGCAGGCTATATAAAATTCTTTTACCAGGCAGTTTCTGCAAAGTACGAATGAGAAAGATGAAAGTTAGAGACCTATGTTACAGGACTCACCGTCTTTGATGTAAAAATGCGTAAGGGTACGTAGATAAGTCATACATCGAAACGAAATGACCCACTCCCCACTAGGATTTAGATTCCAGATGTCATAAACAAAATCCTTAGGTTTGTTCAAATTACCGCATGTATTGAGAAAATCAATTCAAATTATCCATGTGTAAACCAAATAAATAAACAAAAATTTTTTATATTCCCTTGGTTAATCTCGTTTGTATTAGCAAGAGTACATAATGATAAGAGTATGGCACTAGGCCTAGTCTCTGTCATCAAAGCAAAAGCTATGCTCTGTTCGCTAACGGCTGACCTCCCCCCATAAATTGGACCCATCACTTCAAACAAGTTTGGCCGCTACGCTTGCATGCTTGCTCGAAAGCACAACTACTCAGTTGGTTCAATGTGCGTCTGTTGCGAGGATTAGAACACAAACATAGCGTGCGGACAGCGGATTTCTTTGAAGTGATGGTTTCAATTTGTGGGGAGGGTGAGCCGTTAGCGAACGGAGGATGGTTTTTGCTCTGATAACAGAGACTAGGTGTTATACTAGTCTCATACTCTTATCATTACGTACTCTTGGTATATATTAGTAATGACTGTTGTAATAAGGTAATGTAATTGGACACTTCTTAAAGTGGCAGCAAATTTCTAACTTTCCACGACGTGTCAGATACATAGTGTAATATTTTGTTAAAGGACTTCATTACACTATCTGCTTGGTTATTTCTGACTCTTCGTAAAGTGTCAAAGCCTCAATTGACACTTGCACAGTGTAGTCTGAAAATATATTCTGTTATTGCTACGCAAAGAACGCTGTTAGGATTAAGGTTGTGGTATCCTTTTGCGTAGTGCTTTTGTGGCTTCAACTTTCGCAATTCTGAGGGTTGGAAAGAGCTTTATACATGGTTTTAAAGCTTACTATCAGGATATTCACATGCGCTTACGAAACTAGCAAAAATTGTCAAAAACAGACCAAAAATATTTGAACATCGATTTCTCAAAACTGTAGAATCTGCCAAAGGTTCTTCTTGTGCCATGATAGGTGGGTCGTTCTTTTGGATTTGGCTCAGCAGGACTTAACGATTGAGAAAATTGGCCAAATGCAAGGTAACATAAAATTTCACAACTTTGCGTTGAGTTTTCTTGCTACTCGAAACGGTTTAGCCCAAACCAAGCAACATCTCCCTCCGCAGAAGTGCGAATTTCGACTCTGCCAAAAATCTGTTGAATCCGTTGGGTAGTTTTTGATAAACCGATGTTCAAAGCAAAATAAGCGCAATTTTGCCGAAATGGTTTTTCGGCCAAATCTCTTGCTTACAGTAATAAAGTTCGACTAATTGGCACTCTTAAAATGTGCATTTTGAACTGTATCAATTCAGTATAAATAAGTCCACTTTGTCCTTAATATGTGGCAGTAGTTTTGAAAAAACTGATTTCATCGAAATTGGCCCATTTTTGACCACCAAAACTGTTTTGGCTTATGCTGACTCAACCACAAGAGACTAGCTCAGTGGTGGTAAAAGCAAAAATGCTCACTTTCGAGTGCTTTTTCCAACCATAACAGCCGTTCTCGTATATCGACTGGGAGCCTAATGCCAGAAACCAAAACTTTCTTATCTTTTGTCCTGAAAATACGGGACTAGTTCAAAATTGTTGAAGAGAATGAAAATAGGTTATTCCGTAAGTTTTAGCTATTTTCGTAAAGGAGTAAAACCGTATGAGTCAAAAATACCCGAAAGGAAACCAGCACCTTAAGCAGGAGAAGACATTTAGTTCGAAAATATTTATATTTATAGATGACGCAAATGTGGTCTTGCACTAGTCACCATTTATAAATTAAAGAAAGTATGTTTCTATCATTTCTTACATATTGTGGACAAACTCAATTAATTTTTAAGATACATTTGTTACAAAGTCAATTAAATTTTTTAGTCCTTTCTTTCTTAACTGCAACTGTGTTTCCTTCTTCTTTAATAAGATAATAACATTTTTGCAATCGTATTAAAGGTAGAAAGGCGGTGCCCTTTATTTGATGTTTGTGTCATCAACAAAAATGTAAATTAAATCGAAATAAACATCTAATCCCTGCTTTGAGTTTCATAACGGTGTTCACTACGCGAGAATAATTAAAAATGTTTCTAGTATATTCAGTTTAGTTTAGTATATTTAGTTTAAAAATATTTTGTAAAAGTTAATTGAGTTACGAAATGACATGACAAAAGTGTAATAATTTCTTTAGCAAAATATTATGCCACAGCACAGCACAACGCTAAAAACCTTTAAACCTGCCTTCGAATCGTCATCTAAGTGCCGGTTCAGTTACCGGACAGTAAACCGGTAGTTAACATATGTATCACATTCTCCATCTGCATATTGTCAGAGAAAGCCATGCTTACATAAATTTGACTATCCGTATAAGGGCTGCGACACCACTTATAAGTGTCTGGTATTCCCCGACTGCAAGACGGGATCATTGTGCCTGGCATCCTCCGCTGCGTGAACGCTTCGTTGCTTTGGAGATGGCTGTGGCTGTCATTTAGTGTCCCATCTTAGTAGATATCCTTTTGGTCTAATAGAAGTTGGGTAAACTTGTTATCACATGAAGACACTACTTCCTCCCAGTCTTATCGGAATCAAGGCAAATGTATGAAAAATCATTCCACGGGCAATATGCGGCGTGGCCCCAGCATATTGACATCGTTGAGTTCTAAAGCTCGCAACAGACGCACATTGAACCAACTGAGTAGTTGTATTCTCGAGCTTTAACACGTAAAGATAATTTCTTTGAAGTGAACATTACACATTTGTGGGAGGTCAGCCGTTAGCGAACAGACCATGTACCTATAGCTGACAACAGAGAGCTTGCCTGCTGTCACACTCTTATATATTATGTACTCTTGATTCAACTAGGATGGGATAAGAGAGATTCTTTTATTAGCAATTTTCCGATAGCCTTTAATGCACTTTTGAGTCAAATTTGGTAACTTTTTGAAAAGGGAACTTTTAAAGATTGAAAATGATTTCTACTGTGCTAAAGCTGATGCCTAAGCGGTCACAAGAGTGAAAACTAAATCTTTTTTATCAAAAACTAAGCAAACAGCGACTTGTCAAATTTGATAAAGCGGAAAACTCAAAGGATTTTGAAAATTAAAAGATGCTAATAAAAAATTTCACTCTACCAATTTTCCTCGTTCTTTCGTCATTCTGTGTATTTAGGACAGGAAAATTAGGCCGAAACAGTGAAATGTTTAGCTTGCATTTTCCGAACAAACACTCAAATTGACTGAAATTTTGAAATTTGTGAAATTTTTCAAAATTGAAAGTTTTATTAGAATTGTCACCCCATATGATTGTGAAAATATATAATGTTACAGGTCTGTGATGAATACTAAGTTCTGTAGAAGTGATGACAATTTCCTACAGACATTTCTGTCAGACCAATGTCTGCCTCTGCCATGAGATCGCATCTTTCACGGCTGTCTTAAATACAAGCCAATCGAGTGACGCAGAAGATTAATATTCGCTTAATAGAAGCCTGTATTATTCTTAAAGAATTAACTAATCACACGTCTGCCACCAGTTGGAATGGATTCTGAGGTAAGATATGCATCTTGTTTTGAATTATTGTTGCCATTTGCCATTGCCATTTACTTTGCTCATCGTCAAATTCTTCATTTCAGGACTCATCCCGAGCAGGAGGACTGAAAATCTTCCGTTTTATTAAAGGAAACCTCATCCTTTTAATCCTCCTATTTTGGTCCTTTGGCTAATGTTTTGTCTTATCAAAAGAATTATTCAACCTCCAACACTTTTGCAATGCACTATCGATCGATATGTGAATTCTCTAAATAAATGCCTTAATTACGTTATACTACATCTCTGACAAATTTCAGCTAAAAGTCACACTTAATTTTTGGCGTATACTCTAAGTTTTAGCGATGCATGGAAACATATGGAATTTTTGGTATATGGAAACTGCCACAAAAACTGTTACTTGGTGCAATATGGTTTACTGACAATCTGTAGAAATACATGTGGACTTCACAGCTTCTCTTAAGGTGGTGATTCCTTTTGGGCACATACTGTTATTTGGCGGCGTAAATCAAGATGAAATTTGATGAAACTTTCCGAAATAAGTTCTTTTAGCGTTCTAACACCCTCCGCGCAATCCCGATTCAAAAATTCGAGATTTCCGGTTAGAGTGGTTTTTCCAAATTTCTGAATGTTTGGCAGCTGCTATACAATTATGACTATATCCATTTGAAAGATCTCATTAAGCTTCACATTTTTGCTTTTTAAAGTAACCTTCTAGCTTTTCTCTACCGAGAGATATAGCCGATTTCCTTGTTTTGGCGTCGAAAACTTGTCATTTTTGCAGAAATCAAATAATCCAAGATATCTTGAACTATGCAAGCCGTAAAATCAAACAAAGGGCGTCAATCTGAAGGTCTCACAGGGACAAATTATTCGCCACATGATCGTCTTCCAACTACTATCCTGTAGGCTGCTATGATAAAAAATGTAGTTTTTGCAAAAACACGACCAATTTTTTTCCAAAGATTGTGGAGGATTCCCCATGCAAGCTGGAGGGCTGCTACTGAACAAATGTATTCTGCACAAATATACCCAGGGACGATTTTTTAGTTGCCCCGATTGCTGCTTTCTGGCTAAAGTAATCGCTTGACAAATTTGGAAAAAGTAGGCAAAATACAGGTTACGCACACATTTCAGCTTATTTCTCTATAACGATGAGCAATTTCACAATAAATAAAAAATCGTCCCCAGCTATTTGATGGAGGTATCGAATGATATAGCCGATGTCTCGCGAAAAAATTTACTTGAGTCTGCAAAAATTCTGGAAGATTATACTTCTTCTAAAATGTGTTAAAAATATTTTAGAAATGCAACATTAGTTTCGTGGCATGCATTAAAAAGAGCAAATGTTAAGCTACATTTTGATATAAAAATGGCTTCGTAATTCCAAGTAATGAATGTGTAATAATGGTGCAAACTTTATGTGACCAAAGGGAATCACCACCTTAAGTTTACCAGGACAGTTTATGGTATGTATATACATCTTTGTGAGTCTTCATCTTGCCTAATCCGGTTCTCAGCTTCACAGGGAGGTAAATGCAAAAATAAACTTTAAAACTAGCACAGAGTGAGATAAGATATAACCGAGATATGATACTGATATATGATTTCTTGCAGCTGCAAACGACAACACCACCACTATTGTATTAAATCAGTGGTTTGTTCCTTGATTTAATCCGAGCCCTTCAAGGAGTTGGCAGACCGAGGGGAAATCTTTTGAATGGAGCTGACGGGTGGTCAGCATGGATCAAAGTATCGTGATCATTTCTGCCCCAGTAGTATCCTTGCTTTCGCCTCGGGTAATTGTTTATGCAATCATTCAACGCCAGATCGCAAAAATTCCAAGCGAATTTAAAACTCCTTTCTAAAGCAACGGTGGCATGTCAGTACACGAACATTATTAATAAACGAAGAATATAGTTTAACCTACAAACTGTATCACAATAGCTAAATACTAACCTAAACACTACACTCCTTAATCTGTACTGCCAGCAACATTAGTTTTCAAATACATTATATCAGAATTTCCCGCCATACAATTCTTTGAAAGTCTTTTCAGGATTTGAATTGACTAGCTGTAGTACCACTGCGTCCTCCTTCCACCGCTCCGATATACTTTGTTTCACTTTTCAGAAGCCAAATACGTGCTGAGTGTTGTCGTCTATTATCAAAACTAGTTTTACTGGGATTCAATCCTACACTTCAACTGATTGTGCAAGCATGGACGATATGTTTTATGCATAAAGAAAGAAATTGATTCGTCTGTTTAACAACGTCACCAACATCTTGGAGAGCTTTGGTCTACCAAAAGAAAAAACGCAGCGGCTACCTAAAGAAAAAATGCGAAAAATGGCCTAGGAGTCAGAGAACAAGGCAGAGATGGGTCCATCAAGGTGCATAAAAATCTCATAGGTAAATGTTTTAAATAAAGCATTCATAGCTACGTTAAGGGGAGACTACTTAACGATTGCCCCGACTTCGAGGGATTATTACCTTTGCCACAAGTACAGAACATGGGTGTGGTTAGAAACATATCGGGAACTGATAACTTAGCTGTCTTCCTGCAGCGTGCAGAAGGTAGTCACGTTTGTGTTGTCCCAACTACCAACTTGATTAATCATAAATTTCCGCAGGCAAGTAGGCTGTTGCTTCAAGGTTCAAGATGATTGGAAAATGTGCCCCCGTCTGTAGACAAATACCAGACAGACGTAGCTAACGTGCAGCTAAGGGAAGTAAATTCCAAGTCAAAGTTTTGTCAAACATTTCAATTTTCAAAGTTTTGGACTAGCAAAACCTTCTGGTGGAAGCTGTGAGTCTGTAATTTGACATAGGGCCTAGGGCAGCAGTAAAACGGATGGCCTCACGTGCACCAGTAGCTGAGCGGCCGTCCAAGAAAAGACCGTTTATCGCCTGGCCGGTCAACAACACCATTAGCCTGTGTTGAGCAATATTCGTAGCCATTCGATAATCACGATTCGATAACAAACAAGCAGAATTTTAGGGTACATAATGACAGAAGAAGCAGATATCGAACAAAGACCGCACCAAGGAAACAATCGTGAATCTTCAGCCAACAACACCGAGAACATGGACTGGTGATTGGGCCCAATATTGGCTTAAAGGAAATGTTTGATACCGCAGACCAGAAGTTTTACGGCGAAAAACTCAAAGCAGTGATATCGGTTAAGGGCAAGTACGATATGGACCCATGGATTGCGGAAGAAACGATTCCGCACAAGAAAAATCAGTACAAAACAGCTACTAACTTGCCACTGCTTAATTTGAGGACACGACAAGACCTGTTGGAGACCGTCATTCACGAAATGGTTCATATTAATATAGGTTCACCAAAGGAGGAGTTGATGACAACCATGGGCCAGAATTTAAATTAAAAGCTAAAGGCTAATATCCTAGTTTCAGCAACGCACAAACGTAATAAGGTAAGCAACTCTCGGCAGAGAAAGGCTGAAAAACGGCAAGGCTCAGAACAGGATTCAGGTAAAAGAGAACCCGGTCTAAGCTATTCTAATCAGAAACAGATATAACCGTGACTTGCTGATTAATTTATAAATCTGAACAATTTACATGATCGGCAAAATTACACGATCACATAGGTACACTAATATAAAATCAGAAACTACGACTGTGCTTTCATATGTCGTTGTCAAATAGCGAAACGTGTCAGATTGTGAACTGACCAAACATTTTTGGCAGATTGCAATCTAACATGTTAGATAGCAGAACTGTATTTAAAGTGCAGAGTTACGCCTACGTGACATGTCAAATCGTGAACTGACCAACCCAAACGTGTCAGATCGCAATCTGCCAAATTTGAATTTGTCAAATTGTAAAATCTAGTTCTGCTTTCCAACTCTTCTGTTTTCTGCTTCTAGTCTGTTTTCCAAACTATCTTTTCTTAAGTATTCACTATTAAAAGTATATTTATCACTATTCTACTTGCAGTCACACCACTTCTATCTGTCCTTTCTTCCTTTGTTTATGTGTTCGATAAATTTCATTCAGTTTTTTAACTTTGTTTACGTATGTACCCTTAGCATACCTATTACTTGAGTCAAAACTAAAACCTTTTGAGTCATGATTCTCGGGTGGTATACTTGATGGTCCACCCCTACTTTTCTTTGATCCGCTCTGGATTTTTTCCGAAATTCAATTTCAAAGCTGTTTTCGGGAGGGTGCCGCTGCACACCAATTTTTGAGTCATGGAACGATATTCTGCAGAAAGTTTACACTGTGTCTCATCCGCTCATACAGAATGGGCAGGTGTTAGCGTATATAAAACGGGCGTCTGTTCGCTGATTCGCTAAACTGCAAGGTTTACCAGTTACGGAAAGTAGTTGAGTAATTAGTTTTTGTTAATTGTTATTATTATAAAGTTAATTGGGTTAATGCAATTAAAAACTTTTTAGCGTTACTTCTGCTCTTTTCATTGATTTAAAATGTTTCCCACTACAATCATGTAAATTCTTCTTTTATGGAACAATGTTTTACTAGTGGAAAGAACAAAAAAATGATACAAAGGTGTCTGACCCGTTTTTAATGTCATTAACCTACTAATAAAAATTAATTAAATTAATTAATAAAAATAACTAATAAATTGCCTACCGTAAGCCTTGGGTTAATTAGCGAGTCAGCGAGCAGGCACGCGTTTACATGAAAGCATGTACGTAGTGCAACGTGGCCTTCGGGCATGAGCTTCGAGCTACAACTGAACGTGCATAACAGTATGCCCGATGTTGCAATTGCAAATATTACACAGCTAGATAATATACATGGCAAATACAACTATGTGAATCAACAAGTAACGCAGACGCATAACAGGACAGATTATTTCACATTCAAGTTTTTACTGTTACCGAAATTAACATTCACGATAAAATATGGTTCATCACCTTGGACAAAATTGGTTAGTCTCAAATTTTGTATCTACTGATCAGAGTTCATCATGTATGCTTTCTGCTGCGGACGATGAGTACTGACCCGAAATCCGGGCCGGGCCTCGCGCCTGTTTCGGGCTCGGGCCCGGCCCGGATGACCAGGAGTAGGAACGGCCCGGCCCGGGCCCGACCCGGATTTTTTCTAACGTGGCAACACTACATGACAACACTACGATTGTGCTTCAGACTAGATTACTCTTAATAGGATAATGATATGCAGATAAGGTTTTCATGAAATGGTGCTTTCAAGTTCCAATAACATGACTAATAGTTCCAACAACAGTAACCTGAACCAGAAAAAAATAAAGGTGCTAATTTCACGGCGGTAGTCGAATTGAAGTGTGTTGTCCGTCCGCTCATCTCGAATAAGCTGCGTTGACTACAAAACATCAGAGATTGGATAAAGTGGTGGATGAGATCTTCAGATATTACTATGATATAAACCTAATCCATGACTTTTTTAAAAAAGCTGCTACCATTCCACTGTGTTACTAGCAGTAGCAACTATATTTAGATTTGCTTATTAATACAAGTTTTTAGATTCATAAGTTTTGGTAGGAAATTATTATATTGCTTGGCTTGCTGGATCTTTACAAATATTGGGATGGGGGATCGTTGAACTTAAAGATTGCCCAAGGACAGGCAGCCAGCAGGGAAGGGAGCGCAGCGGCGCCAGGGGGGGGGGGGGGGGTCCGTTGCGATTTGGGCCCCTCCCTTTGGGATGTCGGCCCCTCCTAGAAAAATTTTTTAGCTGTTTATATGCATAGTTTGAGTGTTTTAAGAAATTAAATCGGCAAGTTTTTGCCAACAATCGTAAAATGTTTGCTAAAATTTGAGAAATTTTTTAGATGGAAAATGATGATAAAATTTGCTAAAATTTGGCAAAAAATTTTGAATTGCCCAAGAAAGGTCGCCTCAGTTTTGGGTCGGGCCCCCCCCCCCCCCCCCCCCCTTCAAAAAATCCTGGCGTGGCTACTGGCCATAGGTGTAACGGGGATTTGGGGTGGGGGGCCCCTCCCCCGAAATTTTTGGAGGCCCCCTCCCCCGAAATTTTTGGAGGCCCCCTCCCCCGAAATTTTTGGAGGCCCTCTTTTTAGACCCTCCCAAACCCCCCCCCCCCCCCAAAATTTTTCAATTTTTATTCCAAAAATCGCATTTTCAGCCATTGCTAATGCCGAAAAACATGAAGGCATTAAGTAATTTTGACTTTAGACAGTGTTTTTAAACTCGAAAACCTGATTGCCAACATGTTTCTGAGCCCAGAATAAGGTCAATATTGAGTTTAGAAGTCCATAAAGCCGTTATAAACATAGGTGTGGCTGGCGAAAAAAATGGGGGAGGGGGTTTGAAAAAAGAGAGAGGGGGTTTGGCGAAAAAAGGGGGAGGGGGGGTCGCCAAAAGTCAATTTGGGGGGAGGGGTAAGAAAAATTTTCGAGGGGGGGATCGGCGGAAAATCGGTTTTTCGTCCAAAAACTGAAAAATTTTCTCAATTTTAAGCAATTTCTAGCGATTTTTAGCGTAATTTAGCAAACTTTAGAAATTTTTCGCTTATTTTCATCAATTTTTCGACAAATTTCGAATTTTCGGCTAAACATTTTCAAAAATTTAGGTAGGGGTTTGACAATTTTTAGGGGGGGGGGTCGGCCGAAGGCCGATTTGGGGGGAGGGGTAGCAAAAATTTTTTAGGGGGGGTTGGCGACCCCTCCATTTGGGGGGAGGGGTCTCCCCACCCCCCTCCCCCCCTAACACACCTATGGTTATAAACGTGTATATATTTCTCGCGATAATAAACACGTTAAGCCAAAAATTTGGACTTTTTTGAAAAGTTTTGCAAAATTTATCCTAAAAATGCTCAAATTTCGGCCCATTTTCGCGCCTGCGGCGCGACTACCCCCCCCCCCCCCCCCCCATGGGGGGGGGGTCGCCAAAAATGTCTGGGGGGATTGGAAAAATGGCTGGGGGGGTTACCCCCCCCCCAAACACCCCCAATTATATACACCTATGCTACTGGCAGGGAGGTCTTCTAAGTTCTAACCATATATATATATAGCCATGGGCATCGGTGTGGCTGGCGAAAAAAGTGGGGGTGGGGGTTTGAAAAAAGTAGGGTGGGGGGTTTGGCAAAAAAGGGGGAGGGGGGGTCGCGAAAAAGTCGATTTGGGGGGAGGGGTAAGAAAAATTTTCGAGGGGGGGGGTCGGCGAAAAATCGGTTTTTCGCTAAAAAACTAAAAAATTTTCTCAATTTTCAGCAATTTTTAGCTATTTTTAAGGTAATAAGGCGAATTTTAGAAATTTTACGCTAATTTTTTGAAATTTTTCTAATTTTTTGGCTAATAACTTGCAAAAATCCGGGTAGGGGGTTGAAAATTTTAAGGGGGGGGGGGGTCGGCCGAAGGACAATTTGGGGGGAGGGGTAGAAAAAATTTTTTAGGGGGGCGGGTCTGCGACCCCTCCTTTTGGGGGGAGGGGTCCCCCCCCACCCCCCCCCCCCTAACACACCTATAGCCTTGGGGGAAAAAAACCCTCTCTTTCGGATTTTGGCTGGAACTTTTTTGTTATAAGGGCTAGCTGAGAACTCTATATACCATCGTACTTGGCGTACTTAGAACTTTCTTTTAAGCCCATTTGCACTTCTCTAGGTTGTACCGTTAGGCCGGTATAATGCAAAAAGTAGCGGGGGAAAAAAACCCAATGGGGGAAAAAAACCCAAATGGGGGGAAAATAAACCCACCCCTCACAGTTCCTAAAAATTTTCGGAGCGCGATTCTTACACTTCCTGTGTAAAATTCAACCCTTTTTTAGTTACTATGAGTCAAAAAACCCGACCTAGGTAGCTTTTTTGAGATCTCATGTGCCATTGAAAATGCAGCATCAAATGGACAGGTTTCATAAAGTTTAACACATAAACATAGGGCAATTTTTGAAAAATGCTAAAAACGATGTAATTTGATAAAACTTATTATTCTAACGTGTAGAGAATGGTTTTTTACGTACAATTGGCTATTAAAAGTCACAATTAGACCTCTGCTGGGTCAACCAGCGGCGAAATTGCACTTTTAGGGTTTTATGCCTCTAGCTACCCAAGTATTCAAAATTGTCCAAATCTGACAGCATAGGGTGACGCAGCGTCCTCGATAATATCGTACTACAGTCCCGAATTGTTTCCCAGTTGAGCTGGTAAAAAATTTTTCAAAAAAAATTGGGTGGGTATTTTCCCCCCCAAAGTGGGTTTTTTTCCCCGCCACGTTTGGCAATGTGCCAGTCTAACGGTGCATCGGATCGGTCTAATTTTGGCTGTGTGCAAAGAGGAAGACTTGCCATCATTGCAGATATTTGCAAAACTTTTCTAGCCCAACCCTGTCAAAAGTTACATCGGTCCAAACTTTTGCCAAATTTTTGGAAGGTTGGACCAAAAAGTAGGTATCATTTTCAAAATGTCATAAAATGAGCAAGAGTGAACCAAATGACCTGATCTTTGCACACATAGGTTAGAAAGAGTCGCGCTTTCTGCTGGTATGTTTTGGAGCTCCTAGCTCCAACCCGTGACCCAGGAGGCGGGTGGGTTTTTTCCCCCCAAAAAGGGGGTGGGTTTTTTTCACCCCATGGCTATACATGTATATAGTTTCACCAGGAATGGGGGTTTGCATAGGTGTGCTAGGGGGGCATAGTTTCTTTCATAGGTGTAGCAGGCTACAGTTTGCCCCCTCTGAGACCCCCCCCCCCCACGGAGAGGCCAGACCCCCCTCCCCGCCTACCCATAGGTGTACCACCTGTTTGGGTTGGGGGGGGGGGAGTAGAAGGTCCAAATTTGGCTCGGGGGACCCCACCAAAATCCGAAATTTGGGGCAGGGGGAACCCCCCCCTAAACTGTACCCAAGTTTTTTTAGCGAAAAATGCTCCTTTTTCAATGTACAGTACATTAAACATACTCAAAAGCTTCTGTCAATAGTTTTGTATGCGAAAATAGGGCTTGAAAATTGACAAATTTGTGCTAAAGTATGCCTAAATTAGCCCAGATTGTGGTTTATAATTGCGTATATTACCTTTTAATTGCTATAAATAACCATCTTTAGCTCTTTATATGTAATTTATAGCCATTTTTTCGAATTTTTTTCAAACATTTTCAGAAATTGCAAAAAAATTTTTCAAAAATTTTGCATTTTTTCCTGGTTTGGACCCAATTTTAGGGGGGGGGGGAGGGGGGTTTGAGCTCGACTTGGGGGGGAGTAGTTGAGGTCGGGTAGGGGGGGAGGGGGTCTGGCCTCTCCGTGGGGGGTCTCACAGGGGGCAAACTGTAGCCTGGTACACCTATGCCCCTACCCGACCTCAACTACTCCCCCCCAAGCCGAGCTCAAACCCCCTCCCCTAAAATTGGGTCCAAACCAAATAAAAAATGCAACATTTATAAAAAAAGTTTTGAAATTTCTGAAAATTTTTGAAAAAATTCAAAAAATGGCTATAAATCACATATAAAGAGCTAAAGATAGTTATTTATAGCAATTAAATGGTAATATACGCCATTATTAACCACAATCTGGGTTAATTTAGGCATATATTTTAGCACAAATTTGTCAATTTTCAAGCCCTATTTTCGCATACGAAAACTATTGACAGAAGCTTTTGAGTAAGTTTAATGAACAGTACATCGAAAAAGGAGCATTTTTAGCTAAAAAAACTTGGGTACAGTTTAGGGGGGGTCCCCCCAACCCAAACAGGTGGTACACCTATGGCTTCCTTGGGGGGTTTCCCCCCCCCCAAAATTTTCGACCAACTACCCCCCCCCCCCCAGATTTTTTGACTTACCCTCCCCCAACTTTCGGCTACCCCCCCCGAACCCTCCAACGATTTTTGGGCCCAAAAAGTTAGCTAAATTTGGCCGAAAAATGGTCATTTTTTGAAAAATTGTTCTAAAATTTTGACCTAAAATCGCTTTAAAACGGTGCAAAACGCCTAAAACGTTAAAAACAAGCATTATTTTGATGAGAAAAGGGCTAAATTACTGAAATTTAGGCATTTTTTGGCCATTTTGCGGCATACTGGCATTTTTTGGCCATTTTTCGAAATTTCTGAGGTCCAAATTCTGGGGGGGGGGTTGGGGTACCCCCCATCACATTTCGGGGTCGACCCTAAGTTCCAGGGAAACTATGGGGGGGCATAGGTGTACCAGGCTACAGTTTACCCCCTGTGAGACCCCCCACGGAGAGGCCAGACCTAGGTTTTTTGGTCAAAAATAGCGTCGTTTGCAGAAATGAACAATAATTTTGACGACGCCAAAATAGAAATGACGATAGAATGACCAAGCCAAAATGTGGAAGTAGCACTCAAATTTAAAAAGAATGCAAAGTTTCTATAACGTTTTAACAGCGATTTTTCAAAAAATTTTCGGACTATATGGTTAAACAGTACACATAACGGGGTCGTTCAAATGCTATTATATATATGATTTTCCGTCTTCGTGCGTAATTTTTCGGTTAACTGCCCGGCCAAAGTTGGTGAATTTTGGGTCGAACTTTGAACTTAATTTTTTCGCTTATTTTGCTATATGGGTGGCTCAAATTTTGCATACAAAGGTTTTTTGGGACGGAGAATCGATTCCCGCTATCAGTTTTGCTGCCCGAGTAACCCAAGTTAATTGCATTTTTCCAAGCGTGACTTACACGGAAAAAAACAGACGGACCTAACTTGTCCGGAAGCGAAAATTTTCAAAGTTGGAAATTTTGACCTAAACTTGTTTGCGACTTGTAGTACTCGTCGTGTAGATTCCAACG
>JASAND010019756.1:0-65046 GCA_030248195.1 Trissonchulus latispiculum | reverse complement strand
TAGTACTTCGTTCAGTTACGTATTGCTGAAAGGGGCTTGGAAACAAGGGAGCGCCTGAAACTAACAAAAAAATAAAATTTACAAACATTACGGCCAAAATGGCAGTTAACTTTTATTTTTCATAATAGGCCCGGAGAGGCCTTCATTTCGTACCATTTCAATTTCTGATTCGAGCAAATTAATTTTTTTAATCAGTAACTTTCCCCTTGGTTACCTTTACGTGTTAACCAAAAACTCTGGAAAGTTTCTGGAATTCAGCTTGGGAAATCCATCAAACAAGGGGTCAGTTGGAGGGCCATAACTCCAAGTAGCGTATTAATGTCCACCCCGACGGACCAGGCGTGCAAACAGCCTGCGTCGGGTCTACAAACCACAAAAGGGGATTTCCCACGAATTCTGGAAATCCTGTCTTCTTCAAAGAAAACGCCGGCAACAGTCGTAGGGTCAGTGAGCTGTCAGACCCCTGTCAGCTCACTGAAAAATTCAAAACTCGAGTCAGTGTTTGCTTCACCTCCGGCCGGGAAGCGGCCGGTAAGCATTATCCCCGCTTTTAAATCCCCACTCCTGGTGTGCCAGCGTTTTGGCCGGAGAATCCCCAACGCATTTAGCCCCCCGTAGGAACACGAGTTAGGACCTCCTCTGGCCCACACAGGTCAGAGGAGATGATCTGAGCCAACACGGAGCAAACTACAACACGGTTAAGGGCCATATGAGCGTATTATGCTCGGCCATTCGCAAAAGGAACGCAAATTTTCTAGATTTTAGAAGGCCCTTTTTTAGCCTATGTTTACTATGGTTTTTTCGGCCTTCGGGCCTTAACGTTTAATCAAAATTGTAGCCCTTTTGGCTAATTCCCTATCTAAGGTCAGCGAGCCCTCGTGGCCAGTCACTTTTTCCTGTTTTCATTTTTTCGGGGTTTCTTTTAGTCATAACGGGACTCTGGTGGGGACCCACCCCCTGGGTTGGGTTAGGAGGTCCCCTTGGTTACGACCTCATGCGAGATCCAAGCTGAGGTAGGGACAGTTGTCCCCACAGCCGGCAATTAGGAATTGCCGGCCATACTTGTTAAAAATAGGCACTGTCATGTGAAAAAGAAGCATTGTCTGTAATTGTCCACGTGTGTGATCTTGTGTAGGTCGGCTAGTCTAAAACTATTAGGATTCAAAAGCCCAGGAATCATTTAAATTGTTAATTAATTAGCTGTTTCAAGGGGAATGGCCGGCTTCCCGAAATTAATGTAATAGAAGCTGTCCTTAGCGGAAAGTGTTTGTTAGTGTTTTGTAATAATTGCCAGGCAACTATTACTCGTTCAGCTTTCAGAAAAATTGTCAAAGTTCCAAAAGTTCCCAATCTCGGTCAAAACTATAAAATTACGAATTTTAAGCTCAAGACGGAGATCAGTTAATTCCAAAACATGACAAAAGGGTGCATACAAAGAATAGGTAGATTTAGGTAGGAGACTTCTAGGGTTTGTATTGCATTATTTAGTTGTCCGTGTAATTACTAGTATGATTGTGACAGTGATTGTGTGAATGGGACTACTAAATTTACGTAATCGGCTCCTTGGGTAAACTCCTCATGGATTGGCGGGGTTCCAAGGTTAGCCCCATTTCCAGAGTGTGAATCTCGAATCAAAATTGTGTGATTGTGAGTGTGAATGAGAGCATACCATCTAACCCCTTTTGTAAGATAATGGTCTTGGGACTGCCAGAATGAGCACGTAAATTGCTCAACTAAGATATTAGGCAGGAACTGGGCCAAATTGAGTAGCAATTTGGCCCCTAATCGTATAGGGATTTATTTTGTTTAGAACCTAGATGTATGTTTGACGCGAAATTGCTAGTTTTGGAGTGAATATGGTGAGAAACCTTATAGGCATATTGGCTCCAAAATTCGGCGGTTTAAAGCAGATTCTGCAGCCTAGGGTCACGGGAGGGTTGAGGCCGAGACCGAGATTTCACCGAGACCGAGACCGAGAACGAGACCGAGACCAGGGTACCGAGACCGAGACCGAGACTAGCCAAGTCTCGGCTTTTGGGTGAGACCGAGACCGAGACCGAGACTAGCAATTTTAAGCTTAAATTTAATTTCTTCCAGTTTTAAGGCTCAGGCCCACCTTTGGCGGGCTGCAAACCATAAACACACGGTTTCCGCACCTCGTCAGTAAATTTTTGTTACATTGACTTAAAAAATTTCGCTGAAATTGGATGTTTTCAAAAAATTTCCGGTCTCGGGGTCGACACCGAGACTTTTGGGTGAGCGAGACCGAGACCGAGACCGAGACCGAGACCGAGACTGGTCAAGTCTCGGCACTGAGCGAGACCGAGACCGAGACCGAGAGACTCCCAACCCTGAGTCCGGGGACCCCGTATTAGGTCTGTAAATCTGTCGGGTTTCCGGTCATCCATGTAGGTAGCCCTGCGATTAGGGGGCGAATGAGCCACATTTATGATACCCAGAACTAGCCGAACCGGAATTGTAATAGGTATAATACATAAAATAACAGGAAATTCACTACAATTAAGTATTTCATAGCAAACGTCCGATTAGCGGACGGGCAGGTTATTTAGTTCTAATTCGGGAAAGTAAACCTAGTTGTGTCGTGTTAGTAAACTAATAGTTAAAAGACGTTTACTCAGTGCAGTATCAGTTATTCGGTCTAAAATAGTTATTAGCTCAAGGTTGTGACCGTAATTGTTTAAATTCAGTCGGTTATAATGTTCAGTTTTGAAACACAAAGGGGTGATCCAAGCTAAACAAAAGGAAATAGACCCGTGCTGAGATTCGAACTCAGGACCTCCGGATTAGGAATCCGGTACTCATCCAATGAGCTACACGGGCTATGATTAGAACTAGTTCAAGCCAGCCTATATATGGAAGCAATTTGGCAACCCAGCACGTGTGAATTGAGCTAATACACTGTATGTGCAAATTACGCATATGTGAAGGTAAATTTTGATCGTGAATTTCTCATTAACAGCTGGACAGTTTAATCTGATTCAAAAAGCAAAATGTTCAGCTCTTCATTCAAAAGCAAAATGTTCAGCTCTTCAAACTCTACAAAATGATGTAACTTTTGTACCAACTAATTAAGTATCAGCTAATTAACACAACAAGGTTAAAATTAACACAGGAAGTGTTAAGCGTGCGCAATTGTTCAAATTGCGCACTGTTCAGTAAAACTTTAATTAATAATTTCTCATTAACTGTTTAATATTGATTAATACGGTAAGCACAGAAAATGTTCAGTTTGTCGAGCTCTACAAATGATACCAGTTTCACTCGGGTTCGCGTTCATCAAAAATGCTCAAATTTGTATATTGGTTTTGAACAAATTTAGAACATGCCCGAGTGAAAGGGTGGTAGTACGCGCGACTTCCACTCGCCTGGCTGCAGGGGTTGCCAGGACCGGATCGAGTAGCGGTTCGGGGACGTCCCCTATGGGCTTTAGATAGGTAGGAATTTAGATGTAGAAGTAGTTCGGTGGGTCGGTAAGTAGGGACTGCGTAGAACGGCTTTTGAGACAGTGAGTGAGTGTTTTTGCATTTTTGATATAAGCTAATTGAAATTGATTATATGCAAAAACTCACTCAAAGACACTACTAACTTTATTTTAACATCAAGTAATCAATGTAAGCAGGAAAGCTGTTTAATTGTAGAATTTTAGATCCAATAACCTGTAGTTAGTAATTCTTAGCTAGCATTACGTAAGTTTCAGTAATGTTATACATGTAAGTAGGTAGGCAGTAGTTAAGCTAATTGTAGTAAATAAGAGGTATTTGACCATCTTCCAATATCAAAACTCACTTAAAATGCCACGTTCTGTTCATATTTGGGATTATCAGTTGGCCACGGGAAATAAGCCTACTTCCCGTGGCAAAGCTCTAAATCGGGCCAAAACCACGCCAAAAATACAAGTACTGTTCGGTTATTCTGTCCTCTCTAAAGAACATGCGAACTTCTGTCAGAAATTGCTAGTATTAATCTAAAACGGCCCAGGCGGCTCGGTTTGTGCGAGAAGAGGAAGAAACAAGCAAAATTTCCAAATAGGGTGCGAACAGTAAATCTTGTACGCGTTACCAGAGTGTTTTGGCCAATCGCAAGTGCAAGTAGGCCCAATCGGGCCCAGGAAACGCAAACACAACCTTATTCAAGCAAAGAATTACGTCAAGTTTAACCAAATTCAACAAGTTGCAACCTAAAAATGGCCAAGAAGGCCCATTTGGTGACAAGAAGTTACCAGAAACGGTTAATATTGTCAAAAAGGCAATAACCAACGATTTTCAGTCACTTCTTCAAAGCACAAGTTCAAATGGGGCCCAAAATGCACATTTTGGGCTTGGAAAGCAAACGAACGAGTAATGGTTGCTGGGTTCGATTCCCGCACCGTAACCTTGTACTAATGGGTTTTAACCCATTTGATTCAGTTGCGGACGATAAGCCAACGCTGTCTTGCCGGATCTGGACGATTGAGCGATATTTGTGTCAGTAACCTATTCAGAAGCAGTAACCCGTGGATCAGTAGAGGACGGAGTCAGTCCTAGTCAGATAATCAGTGGAAGCCCTAAGGATTAGTCGTATTTTGGAACCTGGGAAAGGTACATTGACCGGCAGTGGTAAAGTTGTTGGATTGAGAGCGGAGACGGCGTAGCGAGCACTTCAAACCTGATCATTGGGTGAACCGGAACTTTTGTCAGCCTTACCATTTAACAGTCAACTCTAAAACACTTAAAATGTGTCTTAACCTTTTGAACGTTATTTTCGTTACCCTGGAAATCGTTGCCCCTGTCCAGAAACTATGCACCCGACGTCCCAGTCCCTAACGAAGACAAGAAGATCATTCATTGTATAACTGTGTTAATTTTCTATTAATTAGAGATAAGTAAGGAAGGACTACCCCAAACTCCCAACTGTTTCGATTTCCTCAAATTCTATCTCACATATCATCCCTGAACTGAGTGTCGGAGCGAAAGCGATGACCGACTTTCAGGGAGCTCACCCAAAGACCGACCCTAGGTTAACGGTTAGTAATTTAGGTTATTGTGATACTAGTTTGACAGTCCTATTGTAAGGGGACGTATAAAGAGTAACGAAGCACAAGCATATAGGGTAACACATAGCATATAGGGAACTTGAGATAGAAAGAGTCAGTAGAGTAGAAGGGTGTAAAAGGCGTTAAGAGTATCGACCTTGTCCCTATACCTTAAGCAAAGTGAGTAATATTATTCCAAATTGGAATAATATTAATAATAACCTAAAGGGAAATATCTGGCAACTCTGGTACAGTAAAGTTGTACTGTATCGCACTATATTGTATTTGAACCGTTGGTATTGTAGTGGTTTACTCTTTGAACGCATAGTTTGTAATAATTATAATTGTATCAGTCTCATTAACATTAAATCATCTGTGTGTTAGCTACTGAGTCTTATTACGAGCAATAAAGGCGCGTTTGCCTACGAAAACGGTGCGTTTACCGTCGAGTCTTACTACAGGCAAATAGAGGCGCGTTTGCCTACGAAAACGGTGCGTTTACCGTCGAGTCTTACTACAAGCAAATAGAGGCGCGTTTGCCTTCAAAAACGGTGCGTTTACCGTTCAGCCGCCAATCTCAGGAGTCCAGGACGGACTCATCACGAGTAAGTTTTTTCTTGGCAATCTCTATCTCGAAGATCAGTGAGGAACTCATCCAAATCCAGTGCTATTTACGATAGCAAGTGCTGACCCCGCTTGCTGTTCACTTGGAAATCAGGAGCCTCAAACGAACTCACCGACAAAGACCCCTACTAAGGTTGGCCGCAGAGAATCTCTGATTCTGGAACACCAACTTTCAGAGATCTGGTGCCTAAGCCTGTTTCATTGCAAGCAGACGTGCTGACCTTCCGTGTAATTGAAAGGTTGATCGGAAGTTTAAAGGTTTAGAGCAGATCGTGTCTTGGATCTTGCTCACTTCATTACAATTGGGCTCAAAAGATCTGACATCTGTAAGAAGACAAGATAACGTTTAAGATAAGATAAAATCACTTTTCGTCAATTTTCGATAAACTTTCACATTAAATCTCTAACGGTAACATCGAAACGTTATGAGCACAGTAACGTCTGAAGAATTCAGACAACTTATAAATTACGCTAAACGACGTTGTTGATCTCGTTCAATAAATGGTTTAAACCAGACATCCTAGAGATGTAACATTCATCCTATGATCTCGCACAAGTAAAACAAATATAATAAGGTGAGCAGAGCTGAGATGTTGTTACTTTTCACTGAGAAAATTACTGCTAAGTTGTCAGGCAAAAGTTTAGTGAGTCTAGTGCAAGCCGTGGAAAGCACAGATATAAATTTTGATTTTTGAGAGAGGTTGACTAAGCATAAATAATGTCACAGCGTACATTGGTTTCAGAAGAAAGACAAACTTGACATTTTAATATTAACACCAGCATCAATGAAATGATATAATGATAATATTTTAATATTCATAATATATGACTTAATCAAAAACATTTTGCGTAAGCACAGACAGCTTTCAGATTATCAGTATATATATCTAACTGAATTACACAACGTAAACGACGCACCTATTAAACGTGGGAGCGGCCGAAGACTTTCTTAACGAGGTTGTGTATCTACCATTAAAGCATGCCTGCCTATGCAGCAATGAATGTAGTAAGCAAAACATGATGATGTTACATAGGCAAGACCTAAGCATCCAAACATTTAACCTACATAGCTTATATATTGCTGATTTTTTTGAAAGAATAGCAAGATTTATGGGTGAAATAGCACTATTCCTTTATTGCAGCAGACGTCAATCTCAATAGTTTCTAGGGTTTATGTCATTTTCTAATTATCATATAACCAGCAACTTCGAATTGTCAAGCAGATGAAAGAACAAACGAAACTAAGATTGTCACTACAGCACCTCCGACCCGGAAAATTTTATATGAAGAGTTTATCTATGGCATACAAGATGAATCTTTGAAGGTCTCGACCAGAGATGAAACCGGGTCACCGGGTCAGTTCGGGTCACTATATGGACCGGGTCACCGGGTCACCGGGTCAACAGCTCTGACCCGGTCTTGACCCGGTATTTTTAGTTTTGATAATTTTTGATACAAAATAAGATTTATTTAGAAATTTTACTAGTTTATATAAAACTTGGAAACTTCAATTATCATTGTACTAACTTCCAAGTATTCATCAGGGTTCAACAGTGCTACAAAAATGCTCCCATTGGCACTCAGCTGGAAATTTTGGATATGATTCTGAAGCTATTATTGTTGCCTAACTAAATGTTAATGAATACATTTAATAGTGAAATCGAATTTTCTTTAACATTTTGCTTTTACTTTAATTGGTGATGCCTCATCTAATGAATAGTTCATCCAAAGTTTGTTAGTTTGTCCATGACACTTATTTTAAGGCGCAGGCTCGGTTTTGTGTATATCTTTGGGCTATGGAAAGAGGCAGTTTAAAATTCATTATATTTACACCATTTAACTTGAAAACGATACAGAACAATGGAGGAGTAGCTGTTATAAGAAAATAATAGTTTAATCGTTTAATACTGTTTTGACCGCACACTGAGAAACGCTTTATTCGAAACCACGTACAATTATATGGACAACGTCCTTGTTTTCCAGAGTCTGTTCGATTAATTTCAGGTTAGAATTAACGGCAAAAATAACGTTTTGAAATAAAAAATGACATAATCAAAATGACCAACTTAAAATTGCTAATTCTTTGAAAAATTAAATATTGCCAAATTTTGACAGCTAGAATGTGGCCATTTTTAAAAAGAAACAAGCGTCCAAACTTCAAAAGCTTCGAGAAAATCAGGAAGATCTACATTTTTCTCAAACTGCAGAGTGTGATGTTATCTGGCATCCTGGATGTGATGCTATCTGCCATGTATCATCACAAATGGACAAAAAATAAAGTTTGTCCAACCCAACTTGAAGTTTCAGGTGCCAAAAATGCATCAAAAACACTAAATAGCACTCACCCAACCTTTTTATACATTTTTTACTTTTTCGGACCTCAGTTTTGAATTTTCCAAATACCGGGTCACCGGGTCAGAGGTCGACCGGGTCACCGGGTCACCGGGTCAGGAAATAGTGACCCGGTTTCATCTCTGGTCTCGACATAAAACTCCACACTACAGTTGGTCTTCACGGTCTACCGTCAGTGTAATCAGCCGAAAGTCTTTGAATGGTCCTACCTAAATACATCATATTTCAATTTCAGCTACTTAAAGTTGGCAGAACTCTGCCCCGCCATGTTATCTGAATCCAACTAATTCACCTCTTTCACAATTTTTGTATATAATTACGCTATTATTAGGTATTTATTTATGAACAATTTTTGCATGTTTCAAACCAAACTAACATTCTACAACATAACTGTTGCACTAGTTCTCAGAAATTATGCAAAAGCTTACAGAACCAAAACTGGGAAGACGATTATAAAAGTATATTTAAGATTGAACCAGGCCGCTAGGATTAGTTCCAGGATAAACGCTCCATCGACAACAGTAAGAAACATTTCACACAAAAATAAGAATCTCGGTGGCACCCACAGGTGGACAAGGGGGGGGGGAGAATTTCTCCCCCTCGGCGAAGTCACCCACAAGAGATCGCGAAATTGCTCGGGGTAAGAAAATTGGCTGCAAGGGTATGAAAATTGCCCGAAAAATAGGTTTTACGACTAAAGTTTCCGAAACTTTTCCGGCTTCACCGACATTTCACTTAAAATCAATATTTTTACTAAAAACGTTCGAAAACATTGCTGCTTTTCGCTAAAAAACTGCAAAAAGGGCTAAAAAAATCGCTTTAAAATGTACGCTTAAGAAAAATTGCTACCATAAGGGGTACCCAATTTGCTTCCACAAGGGTCATTGAAATTTGACCTCCCGTTTAGGTATGGTGGCATCTCAGCTTTTACAAAGACAACAACACAGGTGTTGATCCCGTTAACAGTTCGAGCAGATTTTGAATGCTGCAAAAAACGTCTTAGATTAAATGGTACAGTAGAAGTAAAAGCAACCTTGCCAGTTGCATTTGGGTCACTTAATGCAGGTTTGAGAGTAACTGCAGCAGTTTGTTCGATCGAAGCCCGTAAGAAAAGTTGTGGAATTAAAATGAAAATGTGAACCTTAAAAAGCAACGTACAATATTTCTTAAGGTGGTGATTCCTTTTGGAGACATCAACTTTGAACCCTTATTACTCATTCATTACTTGGAGTTAAGAAACCATTTTTATATCGAAATGGAGCTTAACATTTTCTCTTGCTAATGACTGCAACGAAACTAACTTAAATTTTCGAAGACTATTTCACTGGATTTTCGAAGTACTTTAATTTTCCAGATTTTTTGCAGACTAAAGTAAATTTTTTCGTGAGGCATCGGCTACATCATTCGATTCCACTATCAAATAGCTAGTGACCCTTTTTAATTATCATGAAATCACTCTTCGTTATGAAGAAATTAGCTAAAATGTTTGCGCAACCTGGATTTTGCCTACTTTTCCCAACTTTAGCAAGCGGCCACTTTAGCTAGAAAGCAGCAAGCGGGGCAACTAAAAGAGTCTCTAGGTATTTTTTTGTAAAACACGTCTAGTAAGTGGTAACCCTCTAGCTTGCATAGTAAATGCTCCACAATCGCTGGAAGAAATTTGGTCATGTTTTTGCAAAAACTACATTTTTTATGATAGTAGCTCACGGGATAGCAGTTGGAAGATTATCATGCCTCGGATAATCGGCCTCGACGATACCTTCAAATTGACGCCCACAGTTTAATTTTACGGCTTGCGTAGCTCATGAAATCGTGGATTGATATCTGCAAAAATAACAAGTTTTCAACGCCAAAATAAGAAAATCGGCTATATCTCAAAGTAGAGAAGTGCTAGAAAGCTGCTTCCAAAAGCAAACATGTAGAGCTCAACGAGATCTTTCAAATGAGTGTAGTCATAACTATGCAGCTGCTGCTCAACTGTCAGAAATCGGCATAAACCGTCCTGAACGGAAATCTCGAAATTTTGAAGCGGGATTGCGCGGAGGGTGTTAGAACACCAAATGATCTTATTTTGGAAAGTTTCATCAAATTTCATCTTGGTTTGAGCCGTCAACCAACAATATGTGACCAAAAGGAATCACCACCTAAACGGCGGCATAAATGAAGATGAAATTTGACGAAACTTTCCGAAATAAGTTCTTTTAGCGTTCTAACACCGTCCGCGCAAGCCCGATTCAAAAATTCGAGATTTCCGGTCAGGGCGGTTTTTTCCAATTTCTGAACGTTTGGCAGCAGCTACACAGTTATTAATATATTCATTCGATAGATCTCATCGAGCTTCATATTTTGCTTTTTAAAGCAACTTTCTAGCTTTTCACTACCGTGAGATATAGCCGATTTTCTTGTTTTGGCGTCGAAAACTTGTCATTTTTGCAGAAATCAAATAATCCAACATTTCTTGAACTACGCAAGCCGTAAAATCAAACTAAGGACGTCGATCTGAAGGTCTCACAGGGACAAATTATCCGACGTATGATCGTATTCCAACTGCTATCCTGTAGGCTGCTATCATAAAAAATGTAGTTTTTGCAAAAACACAACCAATTTTTTCCAAAGATTGTGGAGCATTCACCATGCAAGCTAGAGGGCTGCTACTTACCTTAATACGTTCTGCACAAATATACCCAGGGACGATATTTTAGTTGCCCCGATTGCTGCTTTCTAGCTAAAGTAATCGCTTGACAAATTTGGAAAAAGTAGGCAAAATACAGGTTACGCACACATTTCAGCTTATTTCTCTACAACGAAGAGTGATTTCACAATAAATAAAAAATCGTCCCCAGCTATTTGATGGAGGTATCGAATGATATAACCGATGTCTCGCGAAAAAATTTACTTGAGTCTGCAAAAATTCTGGAAAATTATACTTCTTCTAAAATGTGTTAAAAATATTTTAGAAAAGCAACATTAGTTTCGTGGCATGCATTAAAAAGAGAAAATGTCAAGCTACATTTGATATAAAAATCGCTTCTTAACTCCAAGTAATGAATGAGTAATAATGGTGCAAACTTTATGTGACCAAAGGGAATCACCACCTTAAGTTGTTGTGGCTGCTCCTTGGCCAAATAGAATAAACCAAAAGCGCAATGCCGTTAAGAAAGGAATGAATGGTGTAATCTCCGTTTACAAATGACAGAACAGTTAATTTTCATGAATAAGGGGTTCTCGCCAAGCATCCGCTACGTTGAAAAGTTGTTGTATATTTATACCACATCCAGCATATAGGTCTTTCCCATAATCCCCCTCAGCTCCGAAGAAGTACCGAAGAAGCACAATTTGACTGATTGAGTTGAAATTTGGTATGGGTAGGTTTTCTGACCCCACCCCACCATATTATATTTTTAGCCTAACTAATACTACATACTTGTCCCAAGTTCCCATCCTTGTCCCAAGTTCCACCTTCCAAGTTTTAGTAGAGGAGGAACTAATGTAAAGGAAAATTTTAAACAGTAAAAGGGAACTTTTGTAGGAAAATATCATGAAGTTGCTACCAATCCAATGCTCTAGTTAAGTGAAGACAAAAAGTGAAATATTTGCTACCTATTTTTCACCTGAAAAAGTATTTGACTTTATTTACAACGCTATAAAACAACATCATAATAAACATTTGGCAAATCAAATAAAACATTACAAAATAACAAAAAATAAGCAGTCAGACAACAGGTGCTGCTGTCAGAAAAAGGAGAACAGCTACAAGAAAGTACACCATTACTGATAAAATATATTGAATGAAAGCGTCACATTTGATTAAAAATATTGAACGTGAAAGCGTACTAAAGAACTGGAATGCACAAATGTGCAACGTAATAAAAAACCATCTGGAAATTTCTATTCCTTGTTTCTAACATTGTGACAGAATTGGTGCAGAAATTAACAGCAGATGAAAAACTGGAATTTTTAAATTAAAACAGACTTGCTGTGTAAAAGATTAGCTCAAAATGTGTATTTAACATTTAAACGATAGCAATTTTACTCAAACTTTACGTTATATTTGCTAGTTAGTTGTGTTTGTTGTAAGTTGCAACAACCGGGGGCGGATCCTGGGGGGCGGGGGGGCACCGCCCCCCCGTCGCGATTCGAAGGTAGAAAGAATTAAGGAGAAAAACAGGAAACGGGGCAAATAAGCAAAAAATTTCGCGCCCTCGGCGCGAATTTTAGTCTTCTCAGCAGCATATTCATAGTGTACGTATTTGAAGAAAAATCTTAAAATGCATCCGAATTTTTGTAGAAAAATTCCATTTTTGTCTAAAATGCATGAAATTTTTAAAAATTTCTGGGGTCCTTTAAAATGTAAAGAGTTAACGTTTTGAACACCGATTTTAGTGCAAAACCTAAAAATTTCTTCTTCTGGGGGGCCCCGTCCTCCAGACCCCCCGACCGGTAGAAAATTTTTTGAGTGTGGACCCGCACGCCCCGTCAAAAATTCCTGGATCCGTCAGTGGCAACAACAGTGGGCGCTGAGGATAAATACAATCGCACTTCCCGAAAAACGGTCCAATTTTAATTACTGAATACTAAGAAATGACTTAAAGACGGTAATTTAACTTTAATCCACGTTGTTAATTAATCTGCTGCTTTCATTCTTGAAGATACCGCACATAACATTTTGCACAGACAGACCGCGAATCGTCAATAAAAGACGTCAATAATGACTTGGCTTCGGCGGGGGCAGTTCCAAATCAAGCGAAGATATTTTGGTTTACAACAGGAAAGAGGTTCAAGTCCAAACCATTTCTGTATGACTATCGCTTTGAGCAAAGGTAGGAGACCCAATACGTGGACATCTGATTCGACAGTGACATGACGTTGCAGTTCACTGGGCACTTGGAAGCTCACTCTATTTGCAGTAATTCTCCTCAACCAGACGTCGACATTTGGCACACATGACCTGACAGCACCAGACAAATTTACAGTTACAATCTTCGACTATTTCTACAACTTTGGATGTGTACCTAAAACAGGGAAAAATCAGTCTTATAATTTAGTGTCATCAAATATGGCCGTGCAGTGTGCACTGACATTCTCACACATACTGTTACAAATGCTTCAGATATAAGGCAGAGCCACAAATGTGCTTAACTTTCGCAAAACTTAACCGATTCAGTTCAATTTAGTACGGATGCATTTCAAAAATTTCCGATCGACCTGCAGCAAAATATTAAAATTCTTAGGTTTTCCAAGGGGGAACCAAGGGGAACCCAAAATTTTTGTCTCCAATTTTGCTATAGTTGCATACAGGGGATTTTGGAACACGAATCTGAAAACCGTTTTTCGATCTAGCATTTGATGGCTGGATATAAGCCTAAACGTTGATCTTACAACTTTAGCTTATCGTAGGATCGAAAAACGTTTTCAGATTCGTGTTCAACGAGCCAGAAACTGCATGTGTGTATGCAACACTTTAGCAAAATTGCAGACAAAATTTTACGTTCCCCCTTAGCCCACATTGGAAAACTTAAAAATTTAAAATTTTTAAAATTTGCTGCAGATCGATCAGAAATGTATTCAAAGGCATCCATACCAAATTTTAATTAAATCGGTTAAATTTTGCGGAAGTTACGCACAGGTGTACGTCTGTCCTAAAATCGCCACATTGGGTTGTTTAGAGGAAGTATACAACCACCTAAAACGAAAGAAGTGATGGATTACAGATTATATCATTCGTTGCTTACCCTCGGCCACAGCACATTAAAGCGCAGCCGTCAGTTCCATAGCTAGTCCTGTTGCACTTTCTCCCTGTAGTTCCTGGAATGTCATATTTGGGATTGGATTCACAATAGTTAGGAGAATCTTCCAAATAAATGAGATCTCTCTTGCGGGGTCTTTTGTGGCCTAAAAAGCAGCAGCCATGAAAAAGCATGACACGCATTCTTCGACATAGCAATTGAAATGAAAGACATAGTTTTTCAGTACAAACAGATGACATCAACATGCAACGGACCAATGTATATACATCATACTACATTATGTACTTGATACTATCAAGACTACATAATCTGTTTAAAAGAAGAGTCAATTAATGACGTGGTAAAATTATGAGCCCTTGCTATTTACCTGGTACAACAGGCAAAAGCTTGTGATTTGATTGTTTCAGAGTAACTCTGACTGCTCCGTCAAAGCGTCTTTGAAGCTTGGCGCCAACTTGATGAAATGACTTCATCTGTCGCCAACAAATTTTCATCGTACAAGATCCAGATATTCCATGACACTTACACAGAGTTTGCATATTTCGTCGAAGAGCCTAAATACATGAGAAATTGAAAATTTCAATAAATCCTAAAATCTCACATCAGATTGTACAAATTTTTAGCAAAATCTATAATTTAGCTTAAACTTGTTCTCGGTTCCTAGTTCCTACACAGTGCTCAAAAGCTTTAGATGTGCTTCCGGTCGGAGGTTGGGTAAGGGAAGAAGTGCACGAAATTGAAAGCTTTATAGCTCACGTACATATTTTCCTCAAGTAAATATGTTTCAACTAATCAGACAGATCATAGCTACTAGTGTTGTTCATAGTTTTGTTCAAATTTCGAATGTCTTTTAATTTCCTAATCACAATTTTTGACTGCCAAATGGTGGCTAAGTTGTGGATGCGCACTTAAAGTAGGTATACTGTGCTGTCTGTCTGGTGTCTTTTTTGAACTTGACAGCTCTGAAATGAAAGTGTCATATGTCAGCCAGCCTAGGAGCTTCTCTCTCCCCCTCCCCCCTTCAAAATTAGGCGCTAATATCAGCATTATAGGGGGCGGTACCCTTCGTCCGGCTTCATTGTTGTGCAAATTCATCATCTGAGGTGCCAGCTGGCGCCAACGGACGAACTCAGAGGAATCCACAAAGTCTTTGCTGATGCGCTCTCCATAACTGATGTAGTCAGAACAGCCGCCCCAGGACCAAGACTCCTGACCGCCGCCCTTCCCACCTTTCTTGCTCTTCTAAAATAAACAACAACCGAATGCATACAAGATGCTGGACAAGCCTAGCTTTTCAAATGCAAACAGTAAGACATAACCAACACTGACCAACTCACCATAAAGATGTAATCATCTATATCTATCACCACCACAGAAAAGTTGGTAAATGGACAGGGTGGGCTTCTTGGAAATATCCCTTTTGGAAAAACAATCTATCATATTAATTCATTATTAACCTATTAATTTTATTAATCTATTAATTTATTACAAACCTTCTTATATCGCTGCTGACGTCGATGGACGTTAGGATCGCATTTGCAGGATGGAAGTCGGCCATCCTTGCAGGCTTTGGTGATGCTGTGGGCAGCCCCAGCTGCAATGATCGCATGGACATAGGCCTTCTCGCGACTGTCTAAAACAATGACAAGCACGATAGATACATCATACCAAAAGTCCATAATAGGACTATAATAATAGATTTCTAGTTTCGACCTTACTGTGTCGAGCATCTCGCAGGCTTTTTATCTATTGGGAAGGGCAGCGTGTCTCACTCTTCCGATTATAGACTCTTGATCATATGCGTGAATGGAAAGTTTTAAAGGATTATTAATTAAGCATCAGACGAATTCAGACAAAACTTTTTTATTCTCAACAGTTAAATCTTTACACTGTATTTGCAAGATGTAGGTTATTCTTTGGAATCTCATTATTCTGTAAGGAACTCTCATGCAGACTATGCACAACCCAATTTATAGACACAAAGTGGCTCATGTTAAATATTTTGCTGAACATCAGATAGTTCAAACTAGCATAGCCAACAAAGCCAAAGCAAGCCAAAAATTACAAAATTACACACAGGAAACCTAGAAAACTAGGGCAGGAAGAAACTAGATATAGGGTAGGCTGCAACGGTCACGCCTCTGGGGGCACACTTTCATCTATATTAGGTGGAATAAGTAAGTACTCACGAAACTTCAAAGCTCCTCCAAAAACATCCGCCGGATCCGTGGGGACATCATCCGCCACTGGGATATCGTCCGCCAGCATCTTCCCAAATCCGTCCAGTGATGTTTTATTTAGCTTGAGTCGTGCCAGCTCTGGGAGTCGCAGATGGCGGTCCTCAAAAGGACTCAGGAGACGCTGAGTCTGAGGGAGAGTGGAACAGTTCCATCGTCTGAACGCAAAATGATTCTGGCATTCCTTGAGGGCCAACCGAGCACCTAAATACAGAAAACCATTCTGAAATTAAAACTAAATCGTCATGTTTAATTCTTGAATACATTGCCTCTATTAAATCATTTTTTTCATTACTCGGAAGTCATTCGTTATCTATCAGAGTGTTTATCTATCCACAGTGTTTACGATTGTCATGTGAGATCCTCCGGTGCCCGCCACTACCGGAGTCGAGCCGAACCCTGAAAATTATGAGTCCAAATCAAAAAACTTTTCTTTAAAACTTAAATTATGCTAAAACTTCATTTATATAATACAAATGCATAATTGCTGCTTTCCTTCAAATCGACGAAAAAACTACAAATTTCGAACAATTTAACCATTCTTTCCTTTTAAAATTCCAAAAGTTTGCGCGAAAATGTCAAAATATTACAAAAGTGGTAAATTTTGCCATCGGTTGCGACAGGGGCCTGGCCACCAGGGTTGGAGCAGATGTCGGGACCAGACCCCGGTAATGAATAAACACTTGTGTGGGTTGAAACGCTTGATAACCGTAAATTGCATCAAGCCATACAACAGCTGTATTGTGAATAGCATCAGGCAAAACAGTTTACAAGAAGTGCTCAAGAGAAAAGACTTTCTACTGGAAAAGAAAATACAGCTTCCGTATGTCAAAATCGTAGCTGAGCGTAGTTTATACGAAAGTATTAGCCTACTTACATAAAGCTAAAATCCGGTAACCGGCAAATCGAAAATAAAGAGTTTGGATGCATGCCAGGGTCCCAGCGGTGTTGACCCCCTGAGCAGGGACGTGTTGCTCTGCGCGAGAGTTCCAAAAGTGCTGAACCCTGCGCAGAGATATTCTGCTGCTTCGCGCTGCGCGGGGGTCAAAAATTTTGCTGCGCACTGCGCGGGGGCTTCGGATTCTGGCATATACATGTATAGGCCCAGTATAGGCATTGCCCATGTGTGGTTTGCATTATTTAAACTAACTAAAATGGGCAAAAGCATATCCACACCTGATTTCAGGGCTTCCTAAATTTAATATTTAGAAGAAGTGCGAATCAGAGGTGATGGAAGATGTATACGTCCACTCACAACCTGAACGAAAATACACAAAATTCCAACAAAAAACGTACCTTGACTAACCACCAATAACATATTTTGGCTTAGAGTGCATAAGTTTGTCGTTTCTTCGTCCCCTCCCTTCTTTCCTTTCTTTTTTTCTCTTTCCCGCTGCTTCCCCGTGTTTTGTTGTATTCTTTTTTTCTTCTTCTCGCCCTCCTTTATTAATCTATTATTATAGTCCTATTATGGACTTTTGGTATGATGTATCTATCGTGCTTGTCATTGTTTTAGACAGTCGCGAGAAGGCCTATGTCCATGCGATCATTGCAGCTGGGGCTGCCCACAGCATCACCAAAGCCTGCAAGGATGGCCGACTTCCATCCTGCAAATGCGATCCTAACGTCCATCGACGTCAGCAGCGATATAAGAAGGTTTGTAATAAATTAATAGATTAATAAAATTAATAGGTTAATAATGAATTAATATGATAGATTGTTTTTCCAAAAGGGATATTTCCAAGAAGCCCACCCTGTCCATTTACCAACTTTTCTGTGGTGGTGATAGATATAGATGATTACATCTTTATGGTGAGTTGGTCAGTGTTGGTTATGTCTTACTGTTTGCATTTGAAAAGCTAGGCTTGTCCAGCATCTTGTATGCATTCGGTTGTTGTTTATTTTAGAAGAGCAAGAAAGGTGGGAAGGGCGGCGGTCAGGAGTCTTGGTCCTGGGGCGGCTGTTCTGACTACATCAGTTATGGAGAGCGCATCAGCAAAGACTTTGTGGATTCCTCTGAGTTCGTCCGTTGGCGCCAGCTGGCACCTCAGATGATGAATTTGCACAACAATGAAGCCGGACGAAGGGTACCGCCCCCTATAATGCTGATATTAGCGCCTAATTTGAAGGGGGAGGGGGAGAGAGAAGCTCCTAGGCTGGCTGACACATGACACTTTCATTTCAGAGCTGTCAAGTTCAAAAAAGACACCAGACAGACAGCACAGTATACCTACTTTAAGTGCGCATCCACAACTTAGCCACCATTTGGCAGTCAAAAATTGTGATTAGGAAATTAAAAGACATTCGAAATTTGAACAAAACTATGAACAACACTAGTAGCTATGATCTGTCTGATTAGTTGAAACATATTTACTTGAGGAAAATATGTACGGAGCTATAAAGCTTTCAATTTCGTGCACTTCTTCCCTTACCCAACCTCCGACCGGAAGCACATCTAAAGCTTTTGAGCACTGTGTAGGAACTAGGAACCGGAGAACAAGTTTAAGCTAAATTATAGATTTTGCTAAAAAATTGTACAATCTGATGTGAGATTTTAGGATTTATTGAAATTTTCAATTTCTCATGTATTTAGGCTCTTCGACGAAATATGCAAACTCTGTGTAAGTGTCATGGAATATCTGGATCTTGTACGATGAAAATTTGTTGGCGACAGATGAAGTCATTTCATCAAGTTGGCGCCAAGCTTCTCAAAGACGCTTTGACGGAGCAGTCAGAGTTACTCTGAAACAATCAAATCACAAGCTTTTTGCCTGTTGTACCAGGTAAATAGCAAGGGCTCATAATTTTACCACGTCATTAATTGACTCTTCTTTTAAACAGATTATGTAGTCTTGATAGTATCAAGTACATAATGTAGTATGATGTATATACATTGGTCCGTTGCATGTTGATGTCATCTGTTTGTACTGAAAACTATGTCTTTCATTTCAATTGCTTATGTTGAAGAATGCGTGTCATGCTTTTTCATGGCTGCTGCTTTTTAGGCCACAAAAGACCCCGCAAGAGAGATCTCATTTATTTGGAAGATTCTAACTATTGTGAATCCAATCCCAAATATGACATTCCAGGAACTACAGGGAGAAAGTGCAACAGGACTAGCTATGGAACTGACGGCTGCGCTTTAATGTGCTGTGGCCGAGGGTAAGCAACGAATGATATAATCTGTAATCCATCACTTCTTTTCGTTTTAGGTGGTTGTATACTTCCTCTAAACAACCCAATGTGGCGATTTTAGGACAGACGTACACCTGTGCGTAACTTCCGCAAAATTTAACCGATTTAATTAAAATTTGGTATGGATGCCTTTGAATACATTTCTGATCGATCTGCAGCAAATTTTAAAAATTTTAAATTTTTAAGTTTTCCAATGTGGGCTAAGGGGGAACGTAAAATTTTGTCTGCAATTTTGCTAAAGTGTTGCATACACACATGCAGTTTCTGGCTCGTTGAACACGAATCTGAAAACGTTTTTCGATCCTACGATAAGCTAAAGTTGTAAGATCCAACGTTTAGGCTTATATCCAGCCATCAAATGCTAGATCGAAAAACGGTTTTCAGAATTCGTGTTCCAAAATCCCCTGTATGCAACTATAGCAAAATTGGAGACAAAAATTTTGGGTTCCCTTGGTTCCCCCTTGGAAAACCTAAGAATTTTAATATTTTGCTGCAGGTCGATCGGAAATTTTTGAAATGCATCCGTACTAAATTGAACTGAATCGGTTAAGTTTTGCGAAAGTTAAGCACATTTGTGGCTCTGCCTTATATCTGAAGCATTTGTAACAGTATGTGTGAGAATGTCAGTGCACACTGCACGGCATATTTGATGACACTAAATTATAAGACTGATTTTCCCTGTTTTAGGTACACATCCAAAGTTGCAGAAATAGTCGAAGATTGTAACTGTAAATTTGTCTGGTGCTGTCAGGTCATGTGTGCCAAATGTCGACGTCTGGTTGAGAGGAGATTACTGCAGTAGAGTGAGCTTCCAAGTGCCAGTGAACTGCAACGTCATGTCACTGTCCGAATCAGATGTCCACGTATTGGGTCTCCTACCTTTGCTCAAAGCGATCGTCGCTACAGAAATGGTTTGACTTGAACCTCTTTCCTGTTGTAAACCAAAATATCTTCGCTTGATTTGGAACTGCCCCCTCCGTAGCCAAGGCATTATTGACGTCTTTTTTTGACGAATCGCGGTGTGCGTACAAAATATTATGTGCGGTATCTTCAAGAATGAAAGCAGCAGATTAATTAACAATGTGGATTAAAGTTAAATTACCGTCTTTAAGTCATTTCTTAGTATTCAGTAATTAAAATTGGACCGTTTCTCGGGAAGTGCTATTGTATTTATCCTCAGCGCCCACTGTTGTTGCCACTGACGGATCCAGGAATTTTTGACGGGGCGTGCGGGTCCACACTCAAAAAATTTTCTACCGGTCGGGGGGTCTGGAGGAAGGGGCCCCCCAGAAGAAGAAATTTTTGGGTTTTGCACTAAAATCAGGTGATTCAAAACGTTAACTCTTTACATTTTAAAGGACCCCAGAAATTTTTAAAAATTTCATGCATTTTAGACAAAAATGGAATTTTTCTACAAAAATTCGTATGGATTTTAAGATTTTTCTTCCAAATACGTACACTATGAATATGCTGCTGAGAAGACTAAAATTCGCGCCGAGGGCGCGAAATTTTTTGCTTATTTGCCCCGTTTCCTGTTTTTCTCCTACAATTCTTTCTACCTTCGGAGAGCTACGGGGCCGGTGCCCCCGCGCCCCCCAGGATCCGCCCCAGGTTGACACAACTTACAACAAACACAACTAACTTAGCAAATAGAACGTAAAGTTTGAGTAAAATTGCTGTCATTTAAACGTTAAATACACATTTTGAGCTAATCTTTTACACAGCAAGTCTGTTTTAATTTAAAAATTCCAGTTTTTCATCTGCTGTTAATTTCTGCACCAATTCTGTCACAATGTTAGAAATAAGGAATAGAAATTTCCAGATGGTTTTTTTTATTACGTTGCACATTTGTGCATTCAAGTTCTTTAATACGCTTTCACATTCAATGTTTTTAAGCAAATGTTACGCTTTCATTCAATATATTTTATCAGTAATGGTGTACTTTCTTGTACCTGTTCTCCTTTTTCTGACTGCAGCACCTGTTGTTGTCGACTGCTTATTTTTTGTTATTTTGTAATGTTTTATTTGATTTGCCAAATGTTTATTATGATGTTGTTTTATAGCGTTGTAATTAAAGTGAAATGGCTTTTCCGGGTGAAAAATAGGTAGCAAATATTTCACTTTTTGTCTTCCACTTAACTAGAACATTGGATTGGTAGCAACTTCATGATATTTTCCTACTAAAAGTTCCTTTTTACTGTTTAAAATTTTCCTTTACATTGGATTCCTCCTCTACTAAAACTTGGAAGGTGGAACTTGGGACAAGGATGGGAACTTGGGACAAGTATGTAGTATTAGTTAGGCTAAAAATATATTATGGTGGGGGTGGGGTCAGAAAATCTACCCATACCAAAATTTCAACTTTCAATCAGTCAAATTGTGCTTCTTCGGTACTTCTTCAGAGCTGAGGGGGGATTTATGGGAAAGACCTAGTATGCTGGATGTGGTATAAATATACAACAACTTTTCAACATAGCGGATGCTTGGCGAGAACCCTTATTCATGAAAATTAGCTGTTCTGTCATTTGTAAACGGAGACCACACCATTCATTCCTTTCTTAACGGCATTGCGCTTTTGGTTTGTTCTCTTTGGCCAAGGGCAGTACAACCTTAAGGTGGTGATTCCCTTTGGTCACATAAAGTTTGCACCATTATTACTCATTCATTACTTGGAGTTAATAAGCCATTTTTATATCAAAATGTAGCTTGACATTTTCTCTTTTTAATGCATACATCAAACTAATGTTACTTTTCTAAAACATTTTTAACACATTTTAGAAGAATTATAATTTTCCAGAATTTTTGCAGACTCAAGTAAATTTTTTTCGCGTGACATCGGTTATATCATTCGATCGATACCTCCATCAAATAGCTGGGGACGATTTTTTATTTATTGTGAAATCGCTCTTTGTTGTAGAGAAATAAGCTGAAATGTGTGCGTAACCTGTATTTTGCCTACTTTTTCCAAATTTGTCAAGCGATTACTTTAGCTAGAAAGCAGCAATCGGGGCAACTAAAAAATCGTCCCTGGGTATATTAGTGCAGAACGTATTAAGGTAAGTAGAAGCCCTCCAGCTTGCATGGTGAATGCTCCACAATCTTTGGAAAAAATTGGTCGTGTTTTTGCAAAAAACTCCATTTTTTATGATAGCAGCCTACAGGATAGCAGTTGAAAGACGATCATGCGTCGGATAATTTGTCCCTGTGAGATCTTCCTATCAACGCCCTTAGTTTGATTTTACGGCTTGTGTAGTTCAAGAAGTTTAGGTGGCGATTCCTTTTGGGCACATATTGTTGGTTGACTGCTCACACCAAGATGAAATTTAATGAACTTTCCAAAATAAGTTCATTTGGTGTTCTAACACTGTCCGCGCAATCCCGCTTCAAAATTTCGAGATTTCCGTTCAGGACGGCTTTTGCCGATTTCTGACAGTTGAGCAGTAGCTGCATAATAGTGACTGCACTCAATTGAAAGATCTCGTTGAGCTCTACATTTTTGCTTTTGGAAGCAACTTTCTAGCTCTTTTCTAGTGTGAGATATAGCCGACTTTCTTATTTTGGCGTTGAAACTTGTTATTTTTTCACAGATATCCGTCCGCACGATTTCATGAGCTACGCAAGCCGTAAAATTAAACTGTGGGCATCGAATTTGGAAAGTATCATCAAGGCCGAGTTATCCGAGGCATGATAATCTTCCAACTGCTATCCCGTGAGCTACTATCATAAAAAATGTAGTTTTTTTGCAAAAACATGACCAAATTTCTTCGAGCGATTGTGGAGCATTTACTATGCAAGCTCGAGGGTTACCACTTACTAGACGTGTTTTACAAAAAAGTACCTAGAGACTCTTTTAGTTGCCGGATTTGCTGCTTTCTAGCTAAAGTGGCCGCTTTGCTGATGTTGGGAAAAGTAGGCAAAATCGAGATTGTACAAACATTTTAACAAATTTCTTCATAACGAAGAGTGATTTCATGATAATTAAAAAGGGTCACTAGCTATTTGATAGTGGAATCAGATAATGTAGCCGATGCCTCACGAAAAAATTTTTTTTAGTCTGCAAAAAATCTGGAAAATTAAAGTGCTTCGAAAGAATCCAGTGAAATAGTCTTCGAAAATTTAAGTTAGTTTCGTTGCAGTCGCAAGCAAAAGAAAATATTTTAGCTCCATTTCGATATAAAAATGGTTTCTTAACTCCAAGTAATGAATGAGTAATAAGGGTTCAAAGTTGATGTCTCCCAAAGGAATCACCACCTTAAGAAATATTGTAAAATTGCTTTTTAAGATTCTTTTTTTCATTTTAATTCCACGGCTTTTCCCACCTTGGGCTTCACGATCGAACAAACTGCTGCAGTTACTCTCAAACCTGCATTAAGTAATACAAATGCAACTGGCAAGGTTGCTTTTACTTCTACTGTACCGTTTAATCTAAAGACGTTTTTTGCAGCATTCAAAATCTGCACTCGAACTGTTAACAGGATCAACACCTGTGTTGTTGTCTTTGTAAAAGCTGAGATGCCACCATACCCTAAACCCGAGATCAAATTTCAATGACCCTTGTGGAAGCAAATTGGGTACCCCTTATGGTAGCAATTTTTCTTAAGCGTACATTTTAAAGCGATTTTTTTAGCCCTTTTGCAGTTTTTTAGCGAAAAGCAGCAATGTTTTCGAACGTTTTTAGTAAAAATATTGATTTTAAGTGAAATGTCGGTGAAGCCGGAAAAGTTTCGGAAACTTTTGTCGTAAAACCTATTTTTGGGGCAATTTCCTTACCCTTGCAGCCAATTTTCTTACCCCGAGCAATTTCGCGATCTCTTGTGGAGTGACTTCGCCGAGGGGGAGAAATTTTCCCCCCCCCCCCCTTGTCCACACGTGGGTGCCACTGAGATCTTTTATTTTAGTGTGAAATGTTTCGCCTTACTGTTGTCGATGGAGCGTTTATCCTGGAACTAATCCTAGCTTCCTGGTTCAATCTTAAATATACTTTTATAAAATAGATTTTGAAAGTTTTGGTTCTGTAAGCTTTTGCATAATTTCTGAGAACTAGTGCAACAGTTATGTTGTAGAATGTTAGTTTGGTTTGAAACATGCAAAAATTGTTCATAAATAAATACCCAATAATAGCGTAATTATATACAAAAATTATGAAAGATGTGAATTAGTTGATTCAGATAAATGGTTTTAGCGGGCAGAGTTCTGCCAACTTTAAGTAAGCTGAAATTGAAATGTGATGTATTTAGGTAGGACCATTCAAAGACTTTCGGCTGATTACACTGACGGTAGACCGTGAAGACTTAAACTGTAGTGTGGAGTTTTATATCGAGAGACCAGAGATGGAACCGGCTCACTATTTCCTGACCCGGTGACCCGGTGACCCGGTCGACCTCTGACCCGGTGACCCGGTATTTGGAAAATTCAAAACTGAGGTCCGAAAAAGTAAAAAATGTATAAAAAGGTTGGGTGAGTGCTATTTAGTGTTTTTGATGCATTTTTGGCACCTGAAACTTCAAGTTGGGTTGGACAAACTTTATTTTTTGTCCATTTGTGATGATACATGGCAGATAGCATCACATCCAGGATGCCAGATAACATCACACTCTGCAGTTTGAGAAAAATGTAGATCTTCCTGATTTTCTCGAAGCTTTTGAAGTTTGGACGCTTGTTTCTTTTTAAAAATGGCCACATTCTAGCTGTCAAAATTTGGCAATATTTAATTTTTCAAAGAATTAGCAATTTTAAGTTGGTCATTTTGATTATGTCATTTTTTATTTCAAAACGTTATTTTTGCCGTTAATTCTAACCTGAAATTAATCGAACAGACTCTGGAAAACAAGGACGTTGTCCATATAATTGTACGTGGTTTCGAATAAAGCGTTTCTCAGTGTGCGGTCAAAACAGTATTAAACGATTAAACTATTATTTTCTTATAACAGCTACTCCTCCATTGTTCTGTATCGTTTTCAAGTTAAATGGTGTAAATATAATGAATTTTAAACTGCCTCTTTCCATAGCCCAAAGATATACACAAAACCGAGCCTGCGCCTTAAAATAAGTGTCATGGACAAACTAACAAACTTTGGATGAACTATTCATTAGATGAGGCATCACCAATTAAAGTAAAAGCAAAATGTTAAAGAAAATTCGATTTCACTATTAAATGTATTCATTAACATTTAGTTAGGCAACAATAATAGCTTCAGAATCATATCCAAAATTTCCAGCTGAGTGCCAATGGGAGCATTTTTGTAGCACTGTTGAACCCTGATGAATACTTGGAAGTTAGTACAATGATAATTGAAGTTTCCAAGTTTTATATAAACTAGTAAAATTTCTAAATAAATCTTATTTTGTATCAAAAATTATCAAAACTAAAAATACCGGGTCAAGACCGGGTCAGAGCTGCTGACCCGGTGACCCGGTGACCCGGTCCATATAGTGACCCGAACTGACCCGGTGACCCGGTTTCATCTCTGGTCGAGACCTTCAAAGATTCATCTTGTATGCCATAGATAAACTCTTCATATAAAATTTTCCGGGTCGGAGGTGCTGTAGTGACAATCTTAGTTTCGTTTGTTCTTTCATCTGCTTGACAATTCGAAGTTGCTGGTTATATGATAATTAGAAAATGACATAAACCCTAGAAACTATTGAGATTGACGTCTGCTGCAATAAAGGAATAGTGCTATTTCACCCATAAATCTTGCTATTCTTTCAAAAAATCAGCAATATATAAGCTATGTAGGTTAAATGTTTGGATGCTTAGGTCTTGCCTATGTAACATCATCATGTTTTGCTTACTACATTCATTGCTGCATAGGCAGGCATGCTTTAATGGTAGATACACAACCTCGTTAAGAAAGTCTTCGGCCGCTCCCACGTTTAATAGGTGCGTCGTTTACGTTGTGTAATTCAGTTAGATATATATACTGATAATCTGAAAGCTGTCTGTGCTTACGCAAAATGTTTTTGATTAAGTCATATATTATGAATATTAAAATATTATCATTATATCATTTCATTGATGCTGGTGTTAATATTAAAATGTCAAGTTTGTCTTTCTTCTGAAACCAATGTACGCTGTGACATTATTTATGCTTAGTCAACCTCTCTCAAAAATCAAAATTTATATCTGTGCTTTCCACGGCTTGCACTAGACTCACTAAACTTTTGCCTGACAACTTAGCAGTAATTTTCTCAGTGAAAAGTAACAACATCTCAGCTCTGCTCACCTTATTATATTTGTTTTACTTGTGCGAGATCATAGGATGAATGTTACATCTCTAGGATGTCTGGTTTAAACCATTTATTGAACGAGATCAACAACGTCGTTTAGCGTAATTTATAAGTTGTCTGAATTCTTCAGACGTTACTGTGCTCATAACGTTTCGATGTTACCGTTAGAGATTTAATGTGAAAGTTTATCGAAAATTGACGAAAAGTGATTTTATCTTATCTTAAACGTTATCTTGTCTTCTTACAGATGTCAGATCTTTTGAGCCCAATTGTAATGAAGTGAGCAAGATCCAAGACACGATCTGCTCTAAACCTTTAAACTTCCGATCAACCTTTCAATTACACGGAAGGTCAGCACGTCTGCTTGCAATGAAACAGGCTTAGGCACCAGATCTCTGAAAGTTGGTGTTCCAGAATCAGAGATTCTCTGCGGCCAACCTTAGTAGGGGTCTTTGTCGGTGAGTTCGTTTGAGGCTCCTGATTTCCAAGTGAACAGCAAGCGGGGTCAGCACTTGCTATCGTAAATAGCACTGGATTTGGATGAGTTCCTCACTGGATCTTCGAGATAGAGATTGCCAAGAAAAAACTTACTCGTGATGAGTCCGTCCTGGACTCCTGAGATTGGCGGCTGAACGGTAAACGCACCGTTTTTGAAGGCAAACGCGCCTCTATTTGCTTGTAGTAAGACTCGACGGTAAACGCACCGTTTTCGTAGGCAAACGCGCCTCTATTTGCCTGTAGTAAGACTCGACGGTAAACGCACCGTTTTCGTAGGCAAACGCGCCTTTATTGCTCGTAATAAGACTCAGTAGCTAACACACAGATGATTTAATGTTAATGAGACTGATACAATTATAATTATTACAAACTATGCGTTCAAAGAGTAAACCACTACAATACCAACGGTTCAAATACAATATAGTGCGATACAGTACAACTTTACTGTACCAGAGTTGCCAGATATTTCCCTTTAGGTTATTATTAATATTATTCCAATTTGGAATAATATTACTCACTTTGCTTAAGGTATAGGGACAAGGTCGATACTCTTAACGCCTTTTACACCCTTCTACTCTACTGACTCTTTCTATCTCAAGTTCCCTATATGCTATGTGTTACCCTATATGCTTGTGCTTCGTTACTCTTTATACGTCCCCTTACAATAGGACTGTCAAACTAGTATCACAATAACCTAAATTACTAACCGTTAACCTAGGGTCGGTCTTTGGGTGAGCCCCTGAAAGTCGGTCATCGCTTTCGCTCCGACACTCAGTTCAGGGATGCTATGTGAGATAGAATTTGAGGAAATCGAAACAGTTGGGAGTTTGGGGTAGTCCTTCCTTACTTATCTCTAATTAATAGAAAATTAACACAGTTATACAATGAATGATCTTCTTGTCTTCGTTAGGGACTGGGACGTCGGGTGCATAGTTTCTGGACAGGGGGCAACGATTTCCAGGGTAACGAAAATAACGTTCAAAAGGTTAAGACACATTTTAAGTGTTTTAGAGTTGACTGTTAAATGGTAAGGCTGACAAAAGTTCCGGTTCACCCAATGATCAGGTTTGAAGTGCTCGCTACGCCGTCTCCGCTCTCAATCCAACAACTTTACCACTGCCGGTCAATGTACCTTTCCCAGGTTCCAAAATACGACTAATCCTTAGGGCTTCCACTGATTATCTGACTAGGACTGACTCCGTCCTCTACTGATCCACGGGTTACTGCTTCTGAATAGGTTACTGACACAAATATCGCTCAATCGTCCAGATCCGGCAAGACAGCGTTGGCTTATCGTCCGCAACTGAATCAAATGGGTTAAAACCCATTAGTACAAGGTTACGGTGCGGGAATCGAACCCAGCAACCATTACTCGTTCGTTTGCTTTCCAAGCCCAAAATGTGCATTTTGGGCCCCATTTGAACTTGTGCTTTGAAGAAGTGACTGAAAATCGTTGGTTATTGCCTTTTTGACAATATTAACCGTTTCTGGTAACTTCTTGTCACCAAATGGGCCTTCTTGGCCATTTTTAGGTTGCAACTTGTTGAATTTGGTTAAACTTGACGTAATTCTTTGCTTGAATAAGGTTGTGTTTGCGTTTCCTGGGCCCGATTGGGCCTACTTGCACTTGCGATTGGCCAAAACACTCTGGTAACGCGTACAAGATTTACTGTTCGCACCCTATTTGGAAATTTTGCTTGTTTCTTCCTCTTTCTCGCACAAACCGAGCCGCCTGGGCCGTTTTAGATTAATACTAGCAATTTCTGACAGAAGTTCGCATGTTCTTTAGAGAGGACAGAATAACCGAACAGTACTTGTATTTTTGGCGTGGTTTTGGCCCGATTTAGTAGTTTTGCCACGGGAAGTAGGCTTATTTCCCGTGGCCAACTGATAATCCCAAATATGAACAGAACGTGGCATTTTAAGTGAGTTTCTGATATTGGAAGATGGTCAAATACCTCTTATTTACTACAATTAGCTTAACTACTGCCTACCTACTTACATGTATAACATTACTGAAACTTACGTAATGCTAGCTAAGAATTAATAACTACAGGTTATTGGATCTAAAATTCTACAATTAAACAGCTTTCCTGCTTACATTGATTACTTGATGTTAAAATAAAGTTAGTAGGCTGCTCTTTGAGTGAGTTTTTGCATATAATCAATTTCAATTAGTTTATATCAAAAATGCAAAAACACTCACTCACTGTCTCAAAAGCCGTTCTACGCAGTCCCTACTTACCGACCTACCGAACTACTTCTACATCTAAATTCCTACCTATCTAAAGCCCATAGGGGACGTCCCGAACCGCTACTCGATCCGGTCCTGGCAACCCCGGCAGCCAGGCGAGTGGAAGTCGCGCGTACTACCACCCTTTCACTCGGGCATGTTCTAAATTTGTTCAAAACTAATATACAAATTTGAGCATTTTTGATGAACGCGAACCCGAGTGAAACTGGTATCATTTTGTAGAGCTCGAAAAACTGAACATTTTCTGTGCTTACCGTATTAATCAATATTAAACAGTTAATGAGAAATTATTAATTAAAGTTTTACTGAACAGTGCGCAATTTGAACAATTGCGCACGCTTAACACTTCCTGTGTTAATTTTAACTTTGTTGTGTTAATTAGCTGATACTTAATTAGTTGGTACAAAAGTTACATCATTTTGTAGAGTTTGAAGAGCTGAACATTTTGCTTTTTGAATGAAGAGCTGAACATTTTGCTTTTTGAATCAGATTAAACTGTCCAGCTGTTAATGAGAAATTCACGATCAAAATTTACCTTCACATATGCGTAATTTGCACATACAGTGTATTAGCTCAATTCACACGTGCTGGGTTGCCAAATTGCTTCCATATATAGGCTGGCTTGAACTAGTTCTAATCATAGCCCGTGTAGCTCATTGGATGAGTACCGGATTCCTAATCCGGAGGTCCTGAGTTCGAATCTCAGCACGGGTCTATTTCCTTTTGTTTAGCTTGGATCACCCTTTTGTGTTTCAAAACTGAACATTATAACCGACTGAATTTAAACAATTACGGTCACAACCTTGAGCTAATAACTATTTTAGACCGAATAACTGATACTGCACTGAGTAAACGTCTTTCTAACTAATAGTTTACTAACACGACACAACTAGGTTTACTTTCCTGAATTAGAACTAAATAACCTGCCCGTCCGCTAATCGGACGTTTGCTATGAAATACTTAATTGTAGTGAATTTCCTGTTATTTTATGTATTATACCTATTACAATTCCGGTTCGGCTAGTTCTGGGTATCATAAATGCGGCTCATCCGCCCCCTAATCGCAGGGCTACCTACATGGATGACCGGAAACCCGACAGATTTACAGACCTAATACGGGGTCCCCGACTCAGGGTTGGGAGTCTCGGTCTCGGTCTCGGTCTCGCCCAAAAGCCGAGACTTGACCAGTCTCGGTCTCGGTCTCGGTCTCGGTCTCGGTCTCGCTCACCCAAAAGTCTCGGTGTCGGACCGAGACCGGAAATTTTTTGAAAACATCCAATTTCAGCGAAATTTTTAAGTCAATGTAACAAAAATTTACTGACGAGGTGCGGAAACCGTGTGTTTATGTGTTAAAGCTCCAAATACTGGGCCTGAGCCTTAAAAACTGGAAGAAATTAAATTTAAGCTTAAAATTGCTAGTCTCGGTCTCGGTCTCGGTCTCGCCCAAAAGCCGAGACTTGGCTAGTCTCGGTCTCGGTCTCGGTACCCTGGTCTCGGTCTCGTTCTCGGTCTCGGTCTCGGTGAAATCTCGGTCTCGCCCAACCCTCCCGTGACCCTAGGCTGCAGAATCTGCTTTAAACCGCCGAATGTGACAATATGCCTATAAGGTTTCTCACCATATTCACTCCAAAACTAGCAATTTCGCGTCAAACATACATCTAGGTTCTAAACAAAATAAATCCCTATACGATTAGGGGCCAAATTGCTACTCAATTTGGCCCAGTTCCTGCCTAATATCTGAGTACTTACGTGCTCATTCTGGCAGTCCCAAGACCATTATCTTACAAAAGGGGTTAGATGGTATGCTCTCATTCACACTCACAATCACACAATTTTGATTCGAGATTCACACTCTGGAAATGGGGCTAACCTTGGAACCTCACAATCCATGAGGAGTTTACCCAAGGAGCCGATTACGTAAATTTAGTAGTCCCATTCACACAATCACTGTCACAATCATACTAGTAATTACACGGACAACTAAATAATACAATACAAACCCTAGTAGTCTCCTACCTAAATCTACCTATTCTTTGTATGCACCCTTTTGTCATGTTTTGGAATTAACTGATCTCCGTCTTGAGCTTAAAATTCGTAATTTTATAGTTTTGACCGAGATTGGGAACTTTGGAACTTTGACAATTTTTCTGGAAAGCTGAACGAGTAATAGTTGCCTGGCAATTATTACAAAACACTAACAAACACTTTCCGCTAAGGACAGCTTTATTACATTAATTTCGGGGAAGCCGGCCATTCCCCTTGAAACAGCTAATTAATTAACAATTAAAATGATTCCTGGGTTTTTGAATCCTAATAGTTTTAGACTAGCCGACCTACACAAGATCGCACACGTGGACAATTGCAGACAATGCTTCTTTTTCACATGACAGTGCCTATTTTTAACAAGTGTGGCCGGCAATTCCTAATTGCCGGCTGTGGGGACAACTGTCCCTAATTTAGCTTGGATCTCGCATGAGGTCGTAACCAAGGGACCTCCTAACTCAACTCAGGGGTGGGTCCCCACTCAGAGTCCCGTTATGACTAAAAGAAACCCCGAAAAAATGAAAACAGGAAAAAGTGACTGGCCACGAGGGCTCGCTGACCTTCGATAGGGAATTAGCCAAAAGGGCTACAATTTTGATTAAAAGTGAAGGCCCGAAGGCCGAAAAAACCATAGTAAAAATGGGCCAAAAGGGGCCTTCTAAAACCTAGAAAATTTGCGTTCCTTGTGCGAATGGCCGAGCATAATACGCTCACATGGCCCTTAACCGTGTTGTAGTTTGCTCCGTGTTGGCTCAGATCATCTCCTCTGACCTGTGTGGGCCAGAGGAGGTCCTAACTCGTGTTACTACGGGGGGGCTAAATGCGTTGGGGATTCTCCGGCCAAAACGCTGGCACACCAGGAGAGTGCATTTTAAAAGGGAGGATACACGGCCGCTCTCGGCCGGAGGTGAAGCAAACACTGACTGGAGTTTTGAATTTTCAGTGAGCTGACAGGGGTCTGACAGCTCACTGACCCTACGACTGTTGCCGGCGTTTTCTTTGAAGAAGACAGGATTTCCAGAATTCTCTGGAAATCCCCTTTGTGGTTTGTAGACCCGACGCAGGCTGTTTGCACGCCTGGTCCGTCGGGGTGGACATTAATGGCCATTTGGAGTTATGGCCCTCCAACTGACCCCTTGTTTGATGGATTTCCCAAGCTGAATTTCCAGAAACTTTCCAGAGTTTTTGGTTAACACGTAAAGGTAACCAAGGGGAAAGTTACTGATTAAAAAAATTAATTTGCTCGAATCAGAAATTGAAATGGTACGAAATGAAGGCCTCTCCGGGCCTATTATGAAAAAATAAAAGTTAACTGCCATTTTGGCCGTAATGTTTTGTAAATTTTATTTTTGTTAGTTTCAGGCGCTCCCTTGTTTCCAAGCCCCTTTCTCTTCCTTTTGGACATGACCTTTCGGCCGAGAACAAGGGAGGCCGCTCGTTAATCCTAGCAACAATTGCTCTCACTCGCTGGAACTGGAAGTCTGGGAGAAGGTTATGCCCCCTCCGAACCTATTTTCACACCTAAGGTGTGTACTAACTCTTCTCTGCAAGGCAAGTCTTTGCTGGGTGAGGGCCAACAGAAGCCCACGAATGAATAGGAAAATGAATGAACGTAACAACACGTGATTGTTACGTTCTGTTACAAAGTTTACGTAAGGCCACTATTAGGTAATTAAAATGTAATCTCCCAAAACTTTTTCGGCCTATATCTCTCTCGTTATTGGGAGTTAAAAGACCGGGTTTGGCTTTTTAGAATCAGAAAAAATGCCTTTCAGATGAGCCTAAGTTGTATTTTCACCAAAAATCTTCAAAATTCATTAATTATTACCAAATTACTGCTAATTAGGCCTAGCTAACACCTATAAAGGTCCCTCAACATTATTTCATGCTCCTAGCTAATGAATAATTACATTTTTGTGACCCATCTTCCAACATGTGAGCTGAATAACCGTATAAGACGCCTTTTAGCAGCATTTTCCTTGATGATTTGCTACTTCTTAGGCGACACGTTTATTAAACTTTTTTCTTCATTAATTTTAATTTACTTTAAATGAAATTTTGGAACGTTTTCGAACAACAGGAGGCCCTGTAAGGCCTAGGAAGAGTAACGACTCCTCCGTTATTTAATCAGAGACCATGATTAGGGCCTATTACTGACCCAGGAAGGGTAACAACCCCTCCGTTATTAGTTAATACCCTGATTAATTCTTAATAAACCGTATTCCACTGAGTTCCTATTCTATTCTGGCGTTATTTAAGCGGGTTATAGTGCTATTTCTAACCTTATTTCCTAACCACGCTAGACCCTATGTCCCTATCGGTGAATTTCTGGGTGTTTTGAACCGACTGACAACTCTGGTACTCACATGATCAATGATGATTACAACAAGTGCTTGGACGTTCACATACTGCATTCTAGGTTCTGAGCAACAGATTTTAAAGAGCAACAACAACAACAATTCCACTTTAGATCACGATCCATGATTTTATGAGTTATCGTAACTTTTTGAGCTTTAATTCATCCTTAACATTACACAATGCTTTTGCACCATATAAAATAGAGTGTCTTACGCTTTTCAAGGTGATAAAACTTACTACGAAATTCTGTAAATCTAGACGCAGTATACGAAGTCTTGAATATTTAGCTTTCATAAAGTAGAAATGACATCCTTTCCTTCCTGTGATCCTATTATCTCAGAATAGTATTTCATGTCAGTATATTGTGCGATCACTTGATTTTTTGAAATGCTGTATTTAATTCAATTTTAATTGATTTAATACAGTATTTACTGGGCGAGTTTCAGTAAAAATGATATTTACGTGTAAAGATAGGAAGTCTAAAGAAAATACCATTCTTACGAGTAAATACCGTATTTACTTAAATTAGCCACTAAATACAGTATTTACTGAATACAGAAATTACTGCGACATATATACTGGCTGCACATTTGTGGTGAGCACACGTTTGTGGGGGAAGGGTAACCGTAAACTCAGAGCCGTAACCTGCAGCTGATAAGAAAGAATCTGTCAGCTGAACCACTATCAATTTATGGTCTCTAGCTATAGTCTGGTCGGTTAAAACGAGCGGACAAGGAGGCCTACTCCTTAGGCCGACTGGACTGTGGGCCGGTCCTACTGACAAAAATCTCGCAATTCATCAGAATTTTCCTGACCAACTGACTGAAAGCCCATACTTTAGGTAGGTCCCAAAATCTTTGAATATCAAATTGCGGGTGTCCCTGTACCAGCAAAATACGGTTAGAGCCTTTACCGTTACCTTTACTTTACCTTTACCTTTAAATACTTTAGAATTTAGATCTTTGGTTTGTAGTTACCAGAGAGTATATGTAACTCCCAACGGGGTGTAGTAGACTGTCATTGATGGGCCTACAGGCAATGCTTTGGTTATTGCTTGGGGACCCATAATCTGATGCCAGTAATATATGCCAAGAAGGATATCAATACTGACTTCAAGCTTTGTTCGTGGAGGTAGATTTATCGGCTTCAATTTTCTCAGGTAAGCTTCAGTTGAAGAGTTGAAGTCCACCGGATATAAAGGTAATCGTGGGGCCACATCTTTGATGGAATAGGCATCGATTTGAAGTTGGAATCCTTTGGTGCCCAAAAGTGTGAGACTGACCACTTCCGCAGAAACCTTCACCGTAACCTTAGAATTGAATCGAGTTGAACCTTTCTGAGCGGTTTGAGCTTCATTCTTGTTGCAACCTTTCTGTCGATGCAGGTAAATCTCGCTCCGGCGTCTAGATATGCTTGCACTGTGTGAATGTCCGGGGAGCCGGGATTCCTGGCAAAGCAAGGAAAGGCTGACATCACAATTCCATCTTTTTCTCCAACACCAGCCAAGTGAACCTAAAGAACCTCACTGGACACGGTGGAGTTCCCTACCCCACGTGCTGGCTGCTCTACTGGAGAAGAAAGGTGCTGGTGGGGGTTGGATAGAGGCAGTGGCTTGGCGTTGGCGGCAAAACGCTGAGTTGTGGGAATTGGTTTTGCAGTAGAAACGGGGCTTCGTTCTTTTGCACAATTTAGCCATATGACCAGATTGCAGGCATTTAAAGAATACCTTTTTCGATCTTGCCATTTCTACTCTGCGATTCACTTCTGACACAGTAGGGCAAGAATTGCTGCAGTGTTGTGTTTGCTCACAAAAGATACAATGACGAGTACTTTTCAGTGGTGGACGTTCCTTTCGAGACGTCGTTTGAAGAAATGCAGCCGTTGCTGGCATTTCTGACGGCATCATGTCCAATTCGAAGTTGTTTTTCTTTACTTTCTTCGGTTCTTTGGAATGCCAATTCCATATCTTAGATAGTACTTCCAAAAACTCTGTCATCGACCAGTCAGTGATTTCTTGGTCTTTCAGTAGGGTCAGTTGTGAAACATTCTTATACAGGTCACTGGGTAGTCTCTTTAGCAGCAGCGGGACGTAAGCTTTGAGGGCCGTTGGATCTGCCCCCATCCGATCCAGAGATACAGCAATTGCCCTTGTGCCGTCTATAAATTTCTCCAAATTTGTAAAGTTCTCTAATCAGTGGCATGTTGCCAAGAGCTTCCCAACTTGCCATAATTATCTCGTTAGGGCCGCCATAAGCTTTCTTCAAAATTTCTGCTGCTTCTGCATACCTATTTCCTTGAAGACCAAGACCCTTGACTTTGTCGTATGCGGTCCCTTTCAGGCATTGCATCAAGTAATCCATCTTCTGCTTGCTGTGTAGATTTGCTCTGGGATGGATGTTGACTTCAAACGAGTCCCAAAAACTGTGCCACGCTAACTTATCCCCAGAAAAGCTAGGTAATTGTAGTTTTGACAGCTTACTTGTTGCAACTTGGCCTGACGGGTTTTGATGGTAGCTACCTCCAATAGGGCGATCCGTAGATACTTGTGCTGGAGCAAATTGCTGTAGCATCAGTCGCATGGTCTCCAGGTCGGATCTATGGGAAGATTGGATACGGTCAAGATCAGCCTGTCTTTGCTGTTCAAACAGACGCATTTCTGTTTCTCTTCGTCTTTCCTGTTGCTCGAAGAAGGAAAAAAGAGCTTGAACCGTATCTGAGGGAGCAGGAGCAGGTGTTGTGGTAGACGGCACGTTACGCAGATCTGCAAGACGATGTAGCAGATCGGCATCTGTGGGTGTAGGAGGAGAATTGGGGCTGGAGACTGGTGGGAAAGTAGAGTCTGTGGGAACAGGGTTGGATGGTGTTGCAGGGGTTGACGTAGGATTCGGAGTTCTTCGAATCTGGAGTGCTTCGGGAGCGCAGTGGTACATGGTTAGGAGGTCAGAGTGGGTGAAAGTGCCGTTCATAAAGAGGAACTGTGGCAGAGAAAAAACAGTACAGTCTGAACAGCTCCATGGGAAGTCGCTGTTTAGTGTTCTCAACGCTTCATAGAGTTCATCGCTGAGAGAACCAGGCACTCGGTGGTTAATGCAGTGGATGCACCACCGCTTAGCGCAGTCATCACACTGAATAGACTCGGATATATTGTACAGGCAAATAGCACAGAGGGACTCAGCTGAGGCAGAACCAGAAGTGTCCGTGCTCTGAGGCAATGAAACGGTCTGCTACCAAAAGAATATGTAGAAATATGGAATATAGGCTTTATAGATTGGATAGCATACATAAACGTTGACTTTTTTGAAAATATAACTAAACGTTAGTCGCTTGATGCGATCTCTTATTTTTGTGTATATTTTATGATTTTCTAACATAAGACATAATTAAACATTAATTTTACCACATTAATTTCACAATTAAACAGTAAGGTTTGTCAGTACTGCATTGAACGTTGATATACGTACTTTGATATTAAACAGAATTGTGCTAAGTTGCACAGCTTAATTTTAGCTTTACATACTTCAGCCTTTTTAGCAATTGGATCAATTAAACTTTATCCCCCCAACAAACGTTGGCCAACTTCAAAGGCATATTGCAAGAGATCAACAGAACTTTAGAGCATGATGGTGTAAAGCAGTTTGCTGTAGCTTGCTACTATAAAAAGTTAAGCTTAAAAGACTACTAAAAATTGCAAATTTTAAATTTCAAGATACAATTTTCTGAACATTTCTAACAGACCCAGTTACAGCAGACCTCTGTTGTGACCTAGGGGACTTAAAACTTGATTACTAAATGATTTCATTTATTTATTATATTTGCGTTTTCTATTCAGCTTAATTTCTTAATTACTTGCCAAGTATGTGAACACTGTTAGAATTCCACAACTGGGAGTTTTCTAATTTCAATGTTTTATACCTTTGTACTAACTTTGTAGTCAGAGAATCTCATGGAGTCCTCAAACTATTAACCTTTACGTCTGACCTTTCCATTTCTCTTTACAGCCCAATGTCCCAGTAGGAGAGCAATTAAAGGATTAATTTTCTCTTCCAATTTTGAGGCCCACACCAGATTCATGCGAGCCAAAAACAGCAGCTTGCAGGCACAAGATTCGACTGAAATTTTTTTCTCAGCTGGTCTGGTATCCAAATCGATTTCCAGAAGAGTCGGTGAAATTGGACTGGGTATACCGTTCAGCAATTATTACACCACCCGTCCACTTTTGTTTGTTTTAACCTTTAAGTATATGTACACAGAATAGTGAGACAAACCGAAACATTGCATTGAGCTGCATTCATTTCAATACTGACTGAGTTATTGTGTCACTCAATGTGTGTTCTGTTGCACTCAATGCTTTCCATAAGCTGTGCATTTTATGCTCTGAAGGTTAGTACGTTATCCTAGTAGAACCTAATCAATGCATTAATCACCATGTTTCCTTTCTTCTTTCATGCTACCACTCGCCCAGCAGCCCAGACGTCAATTTCTAGGAGAAGGCTAAGACAGCCAGTAAATTTTGCCCGACTATTGGGTTTTGAATTTTGAAACTCCATGTGTGCTTTAATAGCCAGAGTCTGAAAACTGAGCCTTACGCATTCCCTGGCTATTTCCTCCCATTTGCAGACAGGTTTCAGCTAATGTTTTAAATCCTTTGTTTAAATGCTATTTAACCTAAGTTTCTAGTTCCCATCATTTTAGTTGCATTCTAGTTTCTTCCATTCCAGATATCCGTTTTCCGTACCACCGTGTGCTGAACACGGTCCAAGGTTTAGACAAGGTCTAGCCAACTTATTTGGCTAGAATCATTATCTCGGTAATGTTGAGGCAAAATGAGAACACAATGAGTAAGCACAGAACTGAAAGGCCGTCCAGTCCACCTGATAGATTGATAAGAAAGAGAGGACCGGGTTAGAATGTCAGGATCACCGTTTGTCTGTCACTTACTTTATTAATTGCTAATTGATGGACTTAGTTCGGTCATTTGTCTGTGACGTTGGCAGGCTTCTGTAGGCTTCCGTGAATGTTTTGAACTGTGCTGAAAATTATATTAATGAATAAATACTTAGCTTTAGAACTGCGAAGAATCCCAATTTCTCAATCCACATGAATAGAGTCTTTGAAAGAGCTGTTTGGAGATTGATTTTTGCCCCTTTATAGACCAAGTATAATCATCCCTTTTTGTGATAAACCTGCCTTCCCATCATCATGCCTTTATCCAAGCTTCAGCACAGAAAGCTTGAATACCTTTTCTACACTTATTACGGTAAACTGACAAGTTTATAATTATTTATACTTTTGGTAACCGCTGCAAGGAATAGGTAGGCTAATCGAACTATTGAAAAAGTTAGTATTGTGAATAATAACAAAGGTGTTCCTAAAATCTACATCAGGATATTTTTCATTTTTCAGATCTCAAAGGAAACCATATTGTTACCCATGGAGATTTCCTGGAAATGAGTACGGTAAGGAATTTTTACTAGCAAGTTCACAATAAATCTGTTTGTGTCTGTCAATCCTACCTTCCTGAATCAGCAATTCAATCCATTTATATTGGTTTTACTAATTAAAATTTATACTATTTATATGATTGTTTTACTGTTTATAGCATTTACAGCATTTGAGAGGATGGGACGCAGATGATCCTCGTGTAGCAGAAATTAACGACAAGTTGTCAGAAGTGTGGCAAGGACTCAAACAGGCAGCTGATGCAAATCGCGATCAGCAGGTGCGTTTTTAATCTACTAACTTTGTTCCTTTCTTTGTGCAATGCTTAAATTCTCCGTCCACGACTGTTCAGGTTCATACCCGAGAGTAAGCTCAGCTTCCGACTAGCATGGTCTGAGGAGGCGTTCGCTTTTACCGTTACAACCGTTGTCCTGATGCAATGCGCTAATTTATGCTATACTGCAGGCAGGTATCGAAAGAATACCTTACAGAATATGGTATAAGGTTGTGGTAAGGTGGGAGAAGTCGAGAAATCAGGAAATCTTGCGCACTAAAAGTTTGTTTGAAATATATAGCAATCATACGAATCGTTGCTAGACAGTAGTGTGTAGCCAAGGTACGTGAAGTATTGCGCTGTGCTTTGTTATTGTTGCTTGTTTTGATTATTTCCACTAAAGGTAAACATGCACGAATGGCTGGAATATTGGGACAAGGCCTTAACTCAGTGCCATGACCACAAGACTGATCTCTTTAAAGTGGCCCCCTGGATGAGAGATTATATGGACATTTTGTTTGAAATGATGGACACATCAGGTAGTTCTGTGTACTAGAACTTCTGTCTGCTCTTACACTTACATAGTTAACAAGCAAGGGAAGCACATATCGGTTCGCCGTATATATGCCCCATCCAACCCAGCTGTCTATCCTTAACTGGTCAGTAAATGGGTACCACTGCGGTGGGAAGGTAACAGGAGTCTTTGTAGTATGATGTAGTCAAAGTCAAGATGTGAGTTGTCACTCTTAGCTCCGGACTGAGAATCCGGAAATTAGCAACGGCACTCTATAACCTTCTGTAGGTTGGAGTTCTTTCCAGGGGTCGTTTGTTTCACCTTTACCTCAGTAAATAGCCATTATTGAAATTAAATTCCATGATGCAAAATGTGCAACCACAGATATACATAGTTGAATGTATGTTATATGTGGTATGCATGCTTATTTGAAACAGAAAACAGGAACTCGTTTATATATCGCAGCACATGGAATGATTAAACTTGTGTTAAACTTTGGGCTGAGAAGAACAGTCGCTCTATCAACAGCGATAAATGGACGGATGTATGTTCAACGTTGGCCACTGCACCAAAATTACATGACATTGGCATTATTATTTTTTCCCCATTTTTCTTTCAGGAGACGGCGTAATTGATGAAAGCGAATACATAACAATGAGCAGACACTTTGGGGTGTCAGAACTGCAAGCAAAACAATCTTTTGGGAAATTTGCTGCTAGTGAAAAAGTGCGCTATTATTCTTTTACTGTCATCTTGTTTCATAAATGTACATATACAAGAAAGGAAGCTGAACGTTTTACCATCGAAACTCTGGAGAAAGTTAATTTGCTTTGATCAGACAGAATACTTTCAATGTTCAGCAATAGCCGTTGAAGGAAATCTTGGCGTACTCTTGCGATTTCACGTTTCAGGTTAATCGAAGCGCCTTTGAGAAGCTATGGATTGAATTTATGACAAGTGATGACAGCACAAGCCCAGGAAACTATTTGTTTGGGATTGGAAACTGGAAAAGTTAATAGATCAAGGCACAAATCAGTCAGCGACAGACTAATTTTTTGAACATTGTGTTTTCGTATAAATCGTTAGTAAATTACCTAAATTTTTATTTTACTGTCGGTATAAATGCTTTAATGTTTCTGTCGGTATCTGTACACCGTCCTGGTTGCAAGTAAAGTAACTTTATTTTCATTTTCGGATGACACATTTCTGTCGTGAAACAACAACCACAAGTTTGTCCCTAGTGACCCTCCCCACAAATCAGCAGATGCTTTAAACCAGAGTATGCGCACTGTTTTATGTGCTGAAGCAGAATATGTATCGGGGTGCTCTCATTGCAGCGACATGGCGAAAGCGCGACATGGCGAAGGCGCGACAAACGGTTATTAGCGCGGCATAGCAAAGGCGCGACTTAGCTAAAGCGCGACATCTCAGTTACGCGCATTAGCGAAGGCGCGACAACACCATTAGACGTTAATTTAGCATTATTTTATTGGTGATTAATTTTCTTCCTTCTTTTAACTAAACACAGAACTTTTTAGCTTAATGTCGTGATTAATTATTAATTAATTATTAATGGTACAAAATTAATTAATTATTAGTGGTACAACTCAACAGTTATGTTTTCACACATGTCATGCAATTAATTAAATTTATTATTAATTGATAACAGATATACCAAGTTAGGGATTAATATTAGTGGCGGTAAAATTTTAGTACCACCAACAGTACATAATAGAATAATTAAAAATCCATATTAGCTCTAGTGATGTGCGCCGGAGCTCCGCTCCGATTTTCGGTGCTCCGGAGCGGGCTTTTGCTCCGGATCTCCGGAGCTCCGGGGCTCCGAGTACCCGGCCCGGAGCAACCATGCAACCAGACTCCTGTCTGTTTTTAAAAATTTTTTCCATTTTCTCAAGACTGCGTTCTTCTACTTCTCAAGGCGTTTTTTTTCTGGAGACAAATAGACAATCAAGTAAAAATTGTATAAAATATTTCGCATAATGCGAAATAATTTTGACACAGGTCCTAAATTTAATCTGGTCAACATCTGTTAAATTAACAATATTTTATGCATGGATTTGAAAAATTTTGGTATACATTTTGATGCAACTCCTGCAAGAAATATGGAGAATTTTACGTGAAATATAATATTTAAATTTGCCAAATCTTTAAAAGTGAAACATTAAAATAAACATCAGTGTAAACTAACATATCTTACTAACTAACATACTAACATATGCTTATATCTTTAGTCTTAAAACCAGAATATGGAATAAAAATACAGAATATGTATCGGTTTTTCGTAAAAACAGAGTTTTTGGTCGCAACGTTGTAAACGGAGTAGCGTGTTCTGAAAGTTTCAGACATTTGGGATTGCTTTCGCGAAAGTTATTAGCCAAAATACGGGAAAGAATACAACCACCTTAAAATTTTAAAAAATTTATACATTAACATAGCTGTTTTTCCGAATCGAAGTTAGTTCTATTGACTTTATCCGCTAAGAAGTTCTGTGTTTAGTCAAAGGAAGATGGAAAATTAACCACCAATAAAAATAATGCTAAATTAACGTTTAATGGTGTTGTCGCGCCTTCGCTAATGCGCGTAACTGAGATGTCGCGGTTTAGCTAAGTCGCGCCTTTGCTATGTCGCGCTAATACCCCTCTGTCGCGCCTTCGCCATGTCGCGCTTTCGCTATGTCGCTCTAATGTCATACAACCTATGTATCATTCTGGTGAGAGTACTGCAAGTTTAGTCTAACACTTGCAACCAGTTTCAGTTTCACAAAAGTGTTCACTAGTGATGTGGATCGGATCGGCGGATCGGATCGGATCGGATCGACAAATTTTCGGATCGGATCGGCCGGATCGGATCGGCTTAATTTTGCCGGATCGCCGATCCGGCACGTGAGGCAAAATTTGAAAATTTGTCCTAATTTTTACATAACATATATATTGCCAATTTTCTTCGAAGAAATTTTCGAAATCTTGCATCCGAATTTTGTTGAAATGTCGAATATTCGGTTGTTAAGTTTTCGTATTTCTTTCTCTGGGTGAATAAATGAGCGTTGGCTCAGAAATTGACGCGGAAATCCACTCGACGCATTTTTGTACATGTTATTGTACAACCAAAATTGTGCATTCAATAGGTCGTTTATTGCAAACTCGCCTTTAGAGCAAACCCCAACAATATATTCTTTTTAAAATTGTCCAGAACTGGAATTTAGAATAACCGGCATATCGGGATTGAATTACGTAAAATATTTAATATTAATAGTAATTAGTTGAAATATTAAATTCTCCAAAATTTTAGCGCATTCAAAATTTTGTTTCCATGATCGAATAGAGTTGTTTAAAGCTGCGTGTTTTGCATCTCCATTTGAATTGTATGGTATTATTTGAGAGCTATTGATGATGACTTGATGAGCTAGAACCAATACTTGAAAATGTACCAATTTCTCGGAATTCACTGCTTATAGTTAGGGAAATTTTTGTAAATTCCGCGAACAGGGCGCATTTCTGGCATCTAGTTGTATTAAGCAAGTTGTTTAGCTTTCAAGACCAGTAATTTCCCATAGGTGTGGGTAATTGAAATTATTTAAATCAGGAAAGTCCTGTTTTCGTTAATTCCCGAATCGAGTGCATTAATGGTATTGATTGCATTACAAAACGTGTTCAGTTCGTCAAGAGCTTTTAAATGATAACCATATCGTGGGATTTTAAAAGTCAATATTCGGAAACTATGAAACCAGAAAACAACTAAAATTCTGGTAACTGGGATGGATTTTGTAAGTCAGGTGAAAATGTTGTAAGAGCAAAAATATGCGGCGGAATCATCTTTGACTACGGATTCAAAATTTTCAATGCGCATAAATTTTAGCTAATGATTGAATAATTTTAGATTTTCCGTGAATAAAACCCGAATTTCTGGTTTTTCTTGATTTTTAATGTCTTTATTTCAGAAACATTTTAAAAATTTATAAAAAATATACATTGCTTATAAATATATAAAACTATAAAAATATATATTTACCTAAGCTTGCAATAGACGACCAAAGTTTGTGCGCACCTTTTTTGGTCTTAACCCAAACTTGCCCACCTTGTTTTCTGTTTTGTATAGTTCTCTTCTCTCTCACTATAGATCCTAAACTCCGAAAACAAAGTAATTCATTATTTTTCCAAGGTGACTGCACATTATTCTGTACCTGAAGCTTAAAAAATTTTAAATAAGACTGAGATGCGACGCTTGATTAAGAGTTTTGTCATATACTAGGAAATGGAAAGGTATATATAGCAGCTGCAGTGTCTACATCGAAATTTAAAATTATTGCCGGATCGGATCGGCCCGATCCGGGGGTGGATCGGATCGGATCGCCGGCCAATTTGCGGATCGGATCGGTAGGTGATTTTGGCTGCCGATCCGATCCGATCCACATCACTAGTGTTCACTCCTTGCAAATTGCAAGATTGCCTGAGAAATTTACGTAACTAGTGTTTAAGGCGCGTCGGCATTTCACCGGCAGGCCCGGCCAAACCCTTCGGCCAAGTGGACCGGTTGGACGGCTACCGGCCTGGAGCAGTTTGTAGTGCAACTATGACTGCTAAGATGTAATATTAGGAAAATGTACGTGTGTCGTGCACACAGACTAGACTTTTTCAGTTTTTGTGTAAATAGGCAACTTTTAGCTCGCAAAAACCATGGCTTTTCTTGACGCATTTCCAGTTGTTGTCCCAGTGCTGTCGGTGTCACGTTGAAATTTCCCCCTGGAAAAGTATTACCGATGAAATCTTTCCCCCTGGAAAAATACCACTGGTGAAATCATTCCCCCTGAAAAATATCACAGGTGAAACTTTCTGGGATGAGGGGAATTTCACCATTCAGCTGTAATTAAATTCTAATCAGCAATTTTCCACTTTCCAAGTAATTTCTTTTTTCAGAATATTTTCTTGTCAATTGAATCGAATTCTTAATTGCTGCCCAACGCAACATTTAGTATGAAATTATTTCGTAAGCACAAGGCCGAGGCTCCTTTCAAATAATAAAATCCACCAAGCTAAATTATTAATATAGATTTGCTCTGCATTCCTCCGTTTTGGAGCTGCAACATAATTTTTAGTAAAGCCACAGTTACAGAGTGTGTCAAATGTGTTCAATGAGAAAGATTAAATGGCTGCTCTTGATTATTGCTGTGTATAATATAGTACAATATTCATGCCGGTAGCCGGCGAGCGAAAATCGTCTGCCGGTCCAAAAACTATACGTAACTACTTGGGCACCTTTATTAAACAGTTAGTGAAGGACTGGACGGAGCTGACACCAGAACCCAAGATTGCATGCAGATAAATACGCATGATGGAGCAACGACACTACAGACTACTGTTCTAAGCTAAAAAGTACGCTAAAATTTCGAATTTAGTACCAAAATTACTTATCGCCAACTTCAGGGTGCCTTAAGGTTTAGACTGAAGCGCGAAAAGAGGGCGAAACCCAGCCCACACCTACTATGATAAACCCCTTATCCAACTAATTGAAGTCAATATAAAGAAGTTTTATATATTAACATAATTATACTTAAATGGCAACGAATCATTGCAAATAATCACGAGAACTGTATAAATTCAAGGTTCACAGTTGGGTACATACGTTAACAGACAATAAAAGCTATGTATACAAGTTATACTTGCAGCACTGAAAAACTACAAGTCAAGAAACTGTATATGGACAAGCATTCAGCGCCTGGCCTGACACCAAATAAACAATGCTTTAGCAATGTTAGATAATCCAATAAGAACGATTCAAATTCAAATTAAAAATTAACAAGTAGGATACATAAGCAATCGTTTATCTACAAAACACGAATAAACTGAAAACAATAATAAAGTTATCGACAAGAAGCTACAATAATCAAATCTGGAAGTGAGTCAAACTAATAAGACGCTTGTAATAACTAAGCAAGCGTTATTCAGCTCAAAAATAGAAGGATTTTCAAAGGGATAAAAACAAAAACTATGTACAAAAATACATTCAAACGCATTCTAAGGAAACCGCGGTAACTAAACTACCAACCTTTGAAACAGGGCTAGTTGCACTTTACCACACACAGATTAAATATAACAAATGCCACCAAACGAAACATTGCAAATAACCCAACACAGAAAATAAACGTGACAAATCTTTGACATACGTACATATTATTATCTTATACATGTATATAGTATAGTATTAAGCACTAGCGTAGCTAGAAAAAATTTTCGGGCGGACTGCAAAAATTTTTCGAGGGGTCCGAGCCCCCTCCCCCAGAAGCTGCGAAACTTATTATTATTTCTCACCTTAGTGTAATTTGGTTTCTGCTTTGATTTTTCTTGGTTGTGCGTGTTCCCGTTAGTAATAAGTCACAAGTGTTCATGCAATCAATGACGCAGAAGCTGGTTAAAATACACCAAACAGGGTGTATATATTTGGTACTCATATTGGAGTGCGAAACACGTATGAAGGTACGCTGCACTTATTTTGCGCCGAAGGCGCGAAAATGTTTTGAAAAATGGGCGTTTTACAGAAGGGACGAAGAAAACTCCTGGGGTCCACAATTTTGGGAGGGGGATTTTCCCCACCTCTGGATATGCGCCTGGTTTTAAGATTCCATTAACAACATTGAATCAAACAGGAAAGAGTTAAATTCTGACCTTTTAAGATTCTGAAAATTCCAGGGATGTAACAATGATTGTCCTTTTCGCTGTATTTTAGCCGCGAACTGAAATTCTTGAAACGTCAAACTTAAAAAATAGAAAGTTGAAACGTTCGTAATTTTTAAAATATATATATATACATATATATATATATATATATATATATATATATATATATATATATATATATATATATATATATATATATATATATATATGAGTGGATTTCTGAGTAGTTCAGATATGGAGTCGTTGTTAGCGGACAACCTTGAAAAATCGATTTTCTTCTTACTATGCCAGTTGATTAGGATTAGTAGGCACAGTAAAACCTGCAAATATCAGCTTGTTTTGATGAGCGGTTAATGAGTAAGGCCCATTTTTGTGATTTTGCCATGGCAGCTAAATGGCCAATTCTACTTCTTGACTTTGTTCCACTGTATTGAAAGACATAGACGTGGTACGGTGTTACTTTTGGTCCTCAAATTGTTCATAGAGCTCTACTATGGCTATGCAAAAGGCGTTCTCTTCAGCTGTCATGTAGTTTCCGAAAACTGCAGTTTTTAGGTCACTGACCCCACCAGTCGAGGGGAGCGTGAAGTAAGTTTATTCGAGCTAGAGAGCTTATTACTGCTAAGCCAGACGCAATTTTTTAATATGTCATTTTTAGGATCATAATAAACCTGCTGGCCAAAAATGAGCCAAATCCCGGACCCAGTTTTGAGATATGGCTCTTCAAAGTTCGAAAAATCGCCGATTTTGGGCCAAAACAGCGATCAAGTCAAGTTTGTGCCGCCATAGCCGACTAATGGAAAAAGATATTGAGTTAATATTTTCAGCACATAAACTAGGTACCGTAGACAGTGTTTTAGCCCAATTTCAGCCAAATCTGAGAAATTTTATTTTTTCGATTTTTCGGTTGCATTTTGGGTGTTGAAAAAACGAAAAAAATAAAATTTCTCAGATTTGGCTGAAATTGGTCTAAAACACTGTCTATGGTACCTAGTTTATGTGGTGATAATATTAGCTCATTATCTTTTCCCATTAGTCGGCTATGGCGGACCAAACTTGGCTTAATCGCTGTTTTGGTCCAAAATCGGCGATTTTTCGAACTTAGAAGAGCCATATCTCAAAACTGGGTCTGCGATTTGGCTCATTTTTGGCTAGCAGGTTTATTATGATCCGAAAAATGACATATTAAAAATTTGCGTCTGGCTTAGCAGTAATAAGCTCTCTAGCTCGAATAAACTTACTTCACGCTCCCCTCGACTGGTGGGGTCAGTGACCTAAAAACTGCAGTTTTCGGAAACTACATGACAGCTGAAGAGAACGCCTTTTGCATAGCCATAGTAGAGCTCTATGAACAATTTGAGGACCAAAAGTAACACCGTACCACGTCTATGTCTTTCAATACAGTGGAACAAAGGCAAGAAGTAGAATTGGCCATTTAGCTGCCATGGCAAAATCACAAAAATGGGCCTTACTCATTAACCGCTCATCAAAACAAGCTGATATTTGCAGGTTTTACTGTGCCTACTAATCCTAATCAACTGGCATAGTAAGAAGAAAATCGATTTTTCCAAGTTGTCCGTTCTATCTGCGAGCATACCAGAAATCGACTCATATATATATATACGTATATATATATATACGTATTTGCAAATGCTCTAGTCTACATACATATCAATTCACTACGGTTTTTACAACTTAAAAATAAACATAACATAACTGGATTTGTTCTGGCAGTGGCGTGCCAACCCCCCCTCACCACTTTTCAGCAAGCACCCCTCACTTTTCGTGAGGGCTTGGCTTCCGAACAAAAGAAGCTTTCAGAATAACATTTTTTGAATTCTTTCCCAATTTAAGGAGTTAAATCTTATTTTAAGGCTGAAACAGTAATTTCTGCATTTTACCTTAAAAACGCTAATTCTGTGCTTATTCTAGGGAATTTTTCTTGGGTTGGGGGCTCATTGGGCAGGGTCCTCCGGGTTTTTAGGGCGAAAATTTTTCATAATTTTTCTAAAAACATGCTCAAAATTGCGCCATTTTTATAGCAATTGCCAAATATAAACGGATTTAGTGCTTAAATAGGCAATAATCGAATAAAAATTTCCGGCGAAGCTGGAAAATTTTTGAAAATTCGGCCGTCTGAGCGATTTTTTCAGGGCAAAAGTTTGTACCAAAAGGAGCACCCGCTTTTCTTGGGGAGGAATTTTTGGAGGGGGCCAATTTTGGGGGCAAGGGTGTTGATGCCCTCCAGTAGAATAAGCCCAGTAATTTCCCATTAAACATTAAGGTATGTTTCCTGACCTCGGAAAAAACATTTCGGAAACCCCCAATTTCTCGCTCCTGAGGTTAGCAAAGCTCCCGTTTTAAAACCCAAAAAAACCCAGTATAATTGAGGGTTAAAACTGCTTACACATCAACTGAAGCAGTATACAATACAATACATATAACAGTATCATCATAGCAACAGTTTCACTGATCCGTCGGTGGGGTAAACCAGTTCACAGTAAATTCTTAGACGATGATTCCGTTGTCAGATACAGGAGAGACGTCTTGGCGAACTCGTCCTTCAGCGAAGTCACATCATCTGGTATAGGTCCGGCGCCTGCGGAGACCAGACGCAGACTCAGGGGCTTCACGACCAGTCCTTGACGAATCCGAGCCGACCGCTGAAAGGCAAACTTCATCAGACTGGTCCATCTGATACAGTTGACGACTCCTAGCTGTCTGATGGCCGGGCCAGACTGGAGAATCGCATCGAACAAAAACTGCTCGTGTTGATTTGGAAAACAAACAAATTTGGTCAACTTTGTGGCCTGAGCAAACACCATCTGAAGAAAGTGTGGATACTCGACAGGTGTGGATTCTTTAAGGCTAATCACCAGACTCTGGATATTGGGGCACTGTTTTATCAGGGTCAGAACGCCACGTTCAGTGACACTGGTCTGTCCCAGGTTAGCCGACGTAAGCGTGCCACGCTTGCTGATATGACGCAGCTTGGCGTCCGTTAGAAAGATGCACTGAAACACCTGCAAGGATCGTAGATCCCGCAGATTGCGCAACGGTGTCAGATCCGTAATTCCAGTCGTATGCCCGATATCCACACTTTTCAGGCCAGTACAGCCTTCACAGATCTCAATCAGTGATCGATCCTGAACTACTTTCAGTCGAGCCAACTTCAACATCTGCAGTTTGGACAGTCGCCCGATAGGCCGCAGATCAGCGGCACCCGTTCCACTGATATTTAAGGTCTGAATGTTGGGACAATTGTAACACAGAAAGCGCAGGTCTGGATCGCGAAATTCCTTCAGCCCGTCAAAACAGATACTGGTAACGGTGCCATGGGCCAGCGCCAAACCAGAAGTGTCCACAGCGCCATAGACCATAAGATTCAGTAAACGACCCTTGGAAGATAGCGCAGCCGATAGTGATTTCGAGATACTGTACGGATCCTCCTGCATCGGGAAAGCGATATTATGCAAATGAAGCTGCTCAACATTAGGCAAAGCCGGGAGGTCCATGACAGACGAAATGGAAACAGCGCGAGCAGTAAAGGACTTCAGGGCCGGGAAATGTTTCTGCAGAAAGTCCAAAATGGACCGATCAATCTCCGTCTTCTTCAGCTCCAATCCCTCCAGATGTTTGCCGACCCGAGGCTCCAGATAGGCTAACAGCTGACGCAGCCGCAGGAGGGATATCACAGGCAGATTGCACTGCAATAGGTCGGCTGTGGACAGCTGAGTGATGTCAGCATAGGTGATTTCCCGACGCAGACGTCGACAGGTCTTTTCCAGGGCTGTCCGGTCCTTCGCCGACAATCGCTTCATAATCTCCAGCAGAGGACAAGACGGAAGTGTTGACAGCAGAAGAGGAGATGGAGCCGGCGGAAACATCAGAGGACGCCGTCCAACTTTTTCTTCAACTGGACCATCTGGGCATCGAGAAGCTAAAGATAAAAATAAGCAATATATGTATATACGTATATACGTAGTGTATATACCTACGTTCTCAGTAGAGATGCACCGGGGCCGCCACTACCGGAGCCGGGGCCACCTTGGCCCCGGTACCGGGGTCGAGGCCTAGAAATTGGGGGTCCAAATCGAACATTTTCTTGAAAATTTAAATTTTGCAATAATTTTTGATATACAACCGTTACTATCGTTGTTTTCATTCATATCAGCGGGAAAACAAACACTTTTTGACTTTCGAAAATTCAAAATTTTGGTCAAAAAATGTCAAAAATTTATAAAATTTTGCTGATTTTTGGCCCCGGTCGGCACCGGGGCCTGACCACCGGGGCCGGGGAAGGGGCCTGACTACCGGGGCCGGGGCCAGGCCCCGGTGCATCCCTAGTTCTCAGCATATATATATATATATCATAGGGGTCGCGGCAGCGACCCCTATATTATGTGTGAAAAGTGGCTGGAGACAGTGTAAAATAAGCTGTGCAGAAGCTGCGCAAATTGTAGAGCACATCGAGTTTAGTATGTCTGTGAAGTTTCAGCCCCGTATCACTTACCGTTAAAAAGTTGCGCCCCGGACCGGTTATGGCGGCGATGTTTTTTTCCGGTTTCTCCTATTTGATGGTTGTATTGTACATAATGTTCGCCGCTTTCACGTGATCTGCAGCGGCGGGCCAACCTAAAGGGCTATGGGGTCTAGTAGTACCCTCTAAAGAATTTAAGAATGACAACTTATTTTGCGCCGCAGCTGCGCCACAGCGCCGCAGTGGCGCCGCAAAGTCGGCTCATAGCGAAAAGTGACCATTTTTGTGGTCGTCGCTCAGGTCGAACGTTACGAGCTGGAGCGGATTTCTTTTTAGATTCTGAAATTACATATATTGAACTATAGCAAGCTTAACAAAAAAAAATCAAAATTCGGTTTTTTGGCTGGAACTTTCGCAAAACTAAACCAAATCGATTACTTTGAGGACCCATGGATAGGTCTTGGGCTAAGCTTTAAAACCACCCCGGTTTCGTTGCTCTACGGCCTACCAGTAAGTAGCAGTGGACGAAAATGTGTGATTTTTTTTTTGTTAAAGGTTTAACAAATAAAAAATCACCCGTTAACAAAAAAAAATCAGTGGCGGATCGGATCCCAGAGAGCAGCTAGCAACTTTTTCTCATCAGTTTTTGATAGAGCGCACTAAATAACGTATTTAAAACCCCAAACCGCTAACCTAGTGCTCCAACTAAGGCAACTGACCCCGCCGAAGTCTTAGTGGTCACTGATGGCCCCCGACAGCGTCCAGTATGAAGTCTGGTGGCTCTAAAGTGCCGTTTTAAAGGCTAAAACGTTGTTTTTTCGTGTTTGTGAGTGATTATAACCTATTTCCAGGCATTTTGGCAGAGAAACTCAGAATTTCGTATGTTGCTGGGGTATGACCCACGGTCACGTGACCCCCGCCGGACCCATCCGGACCCTCCAGGTACCAACTGGACAGTCCGAAGTGGCTATAAACATGTCCTAGGGGGTTTTCGAGGGCGCTGAATTCAAATCTGGCATTAGTTTTTAGGTAACTATGGGCTAATACTGACTTCTGGGATCACTTTTACCATCGGACGGTCCAGGCCTGGCTGGTTACCAGGTTGGACTCCCAGAAGTGTCAGGTAACCTCAAAAACAACGTATATAAGGGTTTTCGAGGTCGCTGAGCTCGATTTTGACGTTAGTTTTGCTCTAGCTGCTGTTCTGACTTCAGTAACGAAACATAAAAATGATTTTTTATTTGTTAAAATTTTAACAAAAAAAAAATCACCCACCCCAGGACGGCTCAGAGGTCCGACTGGGAACTTCTATATATGTATCGATAGCCCACAGTCAGGACATGTCACATGCACAATATGGGTTGCCTAGAGTTTTCCTTTAGCAAATAGCAGCCGAAATTCGAACTTCGGTCATGAACGTTTTTGAGGTCACTTTTGGGTACCCTCACTTAAAGGTCTGCCCTGAACGCATGGAGAGGGCCTAGGGGCTCAAACTCACAGGCTGTAATGTCGAGATGTGTGGCTATCACCATGCAAAAAATTGGGTCTCTGCGACTTTCCTGTGACTCAGGGTGGGGTGATTTTTTTTTGTTAAAATTTCGGGTGATTTTTTTTTGTTAAGCTTGCTATAACTAACGGTCCAGGTTGCGTTTCTCTACCACTTCCCTAGCGACTAGGGATCGGCTCCGGCTCCGTCTCCGGCTCCGGCTCCGGCCGGAGTTGGCACCTCCGGCTCCGGCTGGCCGGAGCCGGAGGCAAGGTGGCCGGAGCCGGAGTTTTTTAAGGAAATCTGTAGGTTCAAGGATTAACTTTAAATCGACTCAGACAAATCTTGAGAATATTGTTTCATAAGTTTTTTGCGTATATACCAATGCTGAATTCTCGTTGAGATGTCAAGTTTTATTAAAATCTCAATTTTTCTGTACATTTCTGTCAAATTCAAAGTTTTAATTGCTGCATAAACTTTTAAATTTTGGAATAATTTGGATCAAATTAACTATTAGAACAATAACTTGAATTAGAGTTAAAAACTGAAATTAAAACTTGGCGGGTAGGAATTATACAATACAGTACAAGCATGCGTACTTTGACATGCTTTATCAACTAGCATATAATCTATCTCTAGATTCGCTACTATATATAAACCCGATTCAATATTATTCCAATACGTAAAAACGTATTTTACTCCTCTTTCTGAACTACATACAACCTAAGAAATAATTACGTATATATATATATATAAAGTATGAATGAATTTAAATTTAATAAATTTAAATGTTTTGAATAAAAACTAATATAAAAATTTAAGTGTACTGTTAGCTTCATACTCACTTCTGAGGCAGCCGTATGTTTCAGCTTCAGTTCTTTTATTAAAGCTTAAAAGGGTTGAGGGTTATGCGTATATAACTGATAAATGTTAAAATGTTGAATATAAAATGTAATGTAATTTTTTCTGACTGGTACAGCTATACGTTGAATCTGTATACATATATAACTATTCTTTGAAGGTCTTCGAGAGAAAAGACGTTAAGGAAATATTAGCAGAATTTTACTTGCAATAGAAAATTTCAATGAACAAAGCTATTCATTATTTGAATACATTATGCCTGATGACCAAAAATGACAACACAGCCAAAAAAGGCAAAAATTAAATTCAGAATTCCATGAACTGTTTTTAAAAATTTAGTGTCATTTTTAGTCTACCTCCGGCTCCGGCTCCGGCTCCGGCCGGAGGTGACCTGCCTCCGGCTCCGGCTCCGGCCGGAGGCAAAATCCCACCTCCGTCCGATCCCTACTAGCGACCACAGTGGCCCGTCAAAGATGGCGAAAATTCGAAATTTCTCGCTATCTATTTAACTTTGAAAGCTTAAATCTTCCATACAGTGGTTTTCTGGCACGGAGAATCGATTCCCGCAGTCAGTTTTACCGTCAGACCCACCCATCTTGCTGGCCTGGTTCCACTTTGCCGTCGGGAGGGTCAAGTCGGAAACCGCTTCCTGGAGGTCCATAGTAGGCTCTACCTGGCCTCTCAAAACTTTGCCTATAGGGGTTTTCTGGTGTGCCCAGCTCATTCCCGGTATCCGTTTTGCCGTCCGACATGTCTATATTGCTGGGCTGGTTCTACTTTGCCGTCGGGAGGGTCAAGTCGGAAACCGCTTCCTGGAGGTCCATAGTAGGCTCTACCTGGCCTCTCAAAACTTTGTCTATAGGGGTTTTCTGGTGTGCCCAGCTCATTCCCGGTATTCGTTTTGCCGTCCGGCGTACCTATTTTGCTGGGCTGGTTCTACTTTGCCGTTTGAACGATCAGTCGGGTGGGAGGGTCAAATGGTCGAAAATAAAGTTTCTCAAAAGTGGTCAAATTTGGTATCAAATGAAAGCCCAAAGTGAGCTGAGCAACTTTTGTCATAGAACTGCATACCCAAAGTGGCTGTAGAGTGCTGTGGTGGGGCGGGGTGGGGACTTAGGCGATTTTGGGTCAAAAATGAAATTTTTCAAAAGTGGTCAAATTTGGTACCAAATGAAAGCCCTGAGTGAGGTGAGCAACTTTTGTCATAGAATTGCATGCTCAAAGTGGCTGTAGAGTGCTGTGGTGGGGTGGGGACTTAGGCGATTTTGGGTCAAACGTAAAATTTTTCAAAAGTAATCAATTTTGGTATCAAATGAAAGCCCTAAGTGAGCTGAGCAACTTTTGTCATAGAACTGCATACCCAAAGTGGCTGTAGAGTGCTGTGGTGGGGCGGGGTGGGGACTTAGGCGATTTTGGGTCAAAAATGAAATTTTTCAAAAGTGGTCAAATTTGGTACCAAATGAAAGCCCTGAGTGAGGTGAGCAACTTTTGTCATAGAATTGCATGCTCAAAGTGGCTGTAGAGTGCTGTGGTGGGGTGGGGACTTAGGCGATTTTGGGTCAAACGTAAAATTTTTCAAAAGTAATCAATTTTGGTATCAAATGAAAGCCCTAAGTGAGCTGAGCAACTTTTGTCATAGAACTGCATACCCAAAGTGGCTGTAGAGTGCTGTGGTGGGGCGGGGTGGGGAGTTAGGCGATTTTGAGTCAAAAATAAAATTATTCAAAAGTGGTAAAATTTGGTATCAAATGAAAGCCCTAAGTAGCTGAGCAACTTTTGCGGTGTCGGATTTATGCCTTTCTCAACCGGAATTTAAAGGATAGACATAGGCCCAACACACATATTATCCCCTTTTGTGCGGAGCATTTTTGTTACTTGTATATATATATATATATATCATGAGGGTGCGCGGAGCGCCCCTCATAATATGAGCTATAAAGGCACTTTGCGGATTAGGGAAACTGTTAATTAGCCATAACTAATTAACGGTAGGGAGTTGAGAGCTAAAGTTTACATTTTTGAAATCTCCAGGCCAAGAGCTTTCGAATGATACCAAACTTGTCCGGAAAAAATGAACTTTGAAAAAATCGACTTTTTGATACAAGTTTAAAAGTGGGGTTTTTTTTTCTCTGTATCGACCACTTTTTTAGGGCGATTTTTGCGCACACCGATTTTTCAAACGGCCCATAGGAAAAATTTTTCTATACTAATTTTTGATTATCTAGGTTATGGTCCAGATCAAGTTTATGTTTGATTTCCGAATTTCGCTCTGGGTCGATTTTTACAGATGGTCAAAAATGGAAAAATCGACGTTTGGACTTAGAAATTTTTCGAGGTCGCTACACAGAAAATTGTCAAAAAGTCGTCTAAAATAGCGTTTTTCGGCCTTGGGATGGTACCCATATATAGTAAATCGGGGTCGCTGAACACGATGAGCATACTGCCGACGCCGTATCTCGCCTGGTTCATCTGGTTCAGCTGGTTCAACAGTGAACCAGCCCCAAGTTCAAGCTGTCAACAAAGAAAATGGTCTGTAAACCATATAAAACAGCGTTTTTCGGCCTTGGGATGGTACCCATATATAGTAAATCGGGGTCGCTGAACACGATGAGCATACTGTCGACGCCGTATCTCGCCTGGTTCATCTGGTTCAACTGGTTCAACGTTGAACCAGTTCCTGGTTCAAGCTACTGGAGATAGCTGGAAGGCTGATATTTGCAATACAAAAGTTGTTGGGCATGGGGAATTCACTGGTGGTGTTATTTTGGGGATCCGACCCATGGCTGGCCAGATCTGGTTCAACTGGTTCAATGTTGAACCAGTTCCTGGTTCAAGCTACTGGAGATAGCTGGAAGGCTGATATTTGGCATACAAAGGTCATTGGACATGGGGAATCCACTGGTGGTGTTATTTTGGGGATCCGACCCATGGCTGGCCAGATCTGGTTCAACTGGTTCAAAGTTGAACCAGTTCCTGGTTCAAGCTGCTGGAGAAAGCTGGAAGGCTGATATTTGGCATACAAAGGCTGTTGGGCATGGGGAATTCACTGGTGGTGTTATTTTGGGGATCCGACCCATGGCTGGCCAGATCTGGTTCAACTGGTTCAAAGTTGAACCAGTTCCTGGTTCAAGCTACTGGAGAAAGCTGGAAGGCTGATATTTGGCATACAAAGGTTGTTGGGCATGGGGAATTCACTGGTGGTGTTATTTTGGGGATCCGACCCATGGCTGGCCAGATCTGGTTCAACTGGTTCAAAGTTGAACCAGTTCCTGGTTCAAGCTGCTGGAGATAGCTGGAAGGCTGATATTTGGCATGCAAAAGTTGTTGGGTATGGGGAATTCACTGGTTGTGTTATTTTGGGGATCCGACCCATGGCTGGCCAGATCTGGTTCAACTGGTTCAAAGTTGAACCAGTTCCTGGTTCAAGCTACTGGAGATAGCTGGAAGGCTGATATTTGGCATACAAAGGTTATTGGGCATGGGGAATTCACCGGTGGTGTTATTTTGGGGTTCCGACCCAATGGCTGGCAGGATCTGGTTAAACTGGTTCAAGATTGAACCAGTTCCTGGTTCAGGCTACTGGACATAGCTGGAAGGCTGATATTTGGCATACAAAGGTTGTTGGGCATGGGGAATTCACTGGTGGTGTTATTTTGGGGATCCGACCCATGGCTGGCCAGATCTGGTTCAACTGGTTCAAAGTTGAACCAGTTCCTGGTTCAAGCTGCTGGAGATAGCTGGAAGGCTGATATTTGGCATACAAAGGTCATTGGACATGGGGAATCCACTGGTGGTGATATTTTGGGGATCCGACCCATGGCTGGCCAGATCTGGTTCAACTGGTTCAAAGTTGAACCAGTTCCTGGTTCAAGCTACTGGAGAAAGCTGGAAGGCTGATATTTGGCATACAAAGGTTGTTGGGCATGGGGAATTCACTGGTGGTGTTATTTTGGGGATCCGACCCATGGCTGGCCAGATCTGGTTCAACTGGTTCAAAGTTGAACCAGTTCCTGGTTCAAGCTACTGGAGATAGCTGGAACGCTACGATTTTGCATACAAATGTTATTGGGCATGCGAATTGGTCATACCACCTAAAACAGCGTTTTTCGGGGTTTCGGAGCCTTAATAAGGCGGCGCTCCCAAAAATTGGAAGAAGGACAAGTAGGAAAAATGCTCCTTGCAGTCGCATGTAAAATGCAATATGAGCTATGAGGGTCAACATTTAAATGTGTCAAGGACAAGATTTAAAACGTCTAATATGAGCCAGCATCTAAATCGGTAAAGGACAAGATGTAACTGGCTAATATGAGCCGCTACGTTTCTCTTGGGCTCATATTGACGCGAGGATATTAAGTTGAGTTAACTCTTTTGCACTTTTCAAATTCGCATATACGTATGCATAATTGTCCTGACATACGTGTGCTCTTGATACAATAAGTAAAGTCAATCGTACGACACCGTGGATAAGCACACATCAAATTTTTACAGATCAGTTGTGTATTTTGTTGTATAAATGCTATGTACAGTGAGCCGATAGCGAAGTCTATACCGGTTTACAGGAGCTTTATACATTTGTTTCTAGTATTTCAGTGTTTCAAAACTGGTATATGCCAAATATATACCACCTAATTCAACTTTAAAGGGGAGAAATTTAGCTGTATAAAGTGTTCAGATACCTTAAATTCGGTGTTTGAGCTGGCAAAATTAGATTCAGGCAGGACATCTGTAACCAAACATTCCATGAAGCAATTGATATTACGCAAAACGGTGAGGATTTGTTCAAAGACTTGGGAATAAAAGTAAAAAGTCTGTAGGCAAAATGGTATGATGTCGTGATGTTAAGCCGTTGAAACCACGGCAGCGAGCGTCAATATGAGCCCAAGAGAAACGTAGCGGCTCATATTAGCCAGTTACATCTTGTCCTTTACCGATTTAGATGCTGGCTCATATTAGACGTTTTAAATCTTGTCCTTGACACATTTAAATGTTGACCCTCATAGCTCATATTGCATTTTACATGCGACTGCAAGGAGCATTTTTCCTACTTGTATATATATATATAAGTATTTAGAACAAAACATTTGGAAACCTTTAAGATGCTGTTTCTGGTATTTGCAGAAAACCATGGAAGGCTGCGATTTATTCAATTTTTGCAGATCATCCGCCATATATATGTATCAGGGTATTTCTTAAGAATTTTATTTTGCGGGGACAAGATTATTTTGATTTGCGGGGACAAGATAACTTAGCCAAAAATTAATATTTTGGCTTATTTTTCAGATAGAAACGCAAAGGTTCTAAAATATGCCTGGAGCATTTTAAAGACTAGTCCTCTCTTGATTTTGCAACCTCACCATCACCCATATTACTTTTTCATGCTCCAGAGGAGCATTTTTATTAATTGTCCTGCTGTCATTTTAAAGGATCCCTTTCCAGCAATGCGGCAATGGATAGAGCTTGAACAGTGCCGTAGGTAGAGAAGAAAAGTGATTATATAAATATATAGTACCACTGAATTCTCACCTCCGCCCCAAGCTTTGGGCGCTGCAACCTTTGTTTGTGGGTGGTATAAGGAGAAAACTTTTTCGCCTCGCCAAAGACTTCGACAGTATGCCCATCGTGTTCAGCGACACGGATTTACTATAGCCAGAAGGCCGCAAACCGCGTTTTAGGGGGTTTGACCAGTGGTCAGTAGGGCCCCATAGACCGTAGTGACCACTGGTCATTTCCATCGGAATCGGCAATATGGCCATTGAAACGAGCGTAGTCGATTTACTATATATGCCCCCAACCAAAACGCCGAAAACCGCTGTCTAAGGGGGGTTTGACCAGTGGTCAGTAGGCCCCGAGACCATAGTGACCACTGGTCACTTCCCTCGATTTCGGCAATATGCCCATTGAAACGAGCATAGTCCATTTACTATAAATGCCCCCAACCAAAACGGGGAAAAACGCCGTTTTAAGGGGTTTGACCACTGGTCAAATGGCCCCGTAGACCGTAGCGACCACTGGACACTTCCCTAGATTTCGGCAATATGCCCATTGAAACGAGCGTAGTCGATTTACTATGTGTGCCCTCAACCAAAACGTCGAAAACGCCGTTTTAAGGGGGTTAACCACTGGTCGATAGTGCCATAGACCGTAGTGACCACTGATCACTTCCCTCGATTTCGGCAATATGCCCAGTGAAACGAGCGTAGTCGATTAACTATATGTGCCCCCAACCAAAACGCCGAAAAACGCCGTTTTAAGGGGTTTGACCACTGGTCAATAGGCCCCATAGACCGTAGTGATCACTGGTCACTTCCCTCGATTTCGGCAATATGCCCAATGAAACGAGCGTAGTCGATTTACTATATGCCCCGAACCAAAACGCCGAAAAATGTTGTTTATAGTGAGTTTTCCCTACTTTCACCCTGGGCGAGGAACCACAGGAGCCATGCTGACCAGTGGTCACTTCGGTCGGTATCGGCAGTATGCTCATCGTTTTCAGCGACCCCGATTCACTATATATGCGTACCACCCCAAGGCCGAAAAACGCCGTTTTTAGTGAGTTTTAGGCCATTTCTTGTAAAAGTGGGACTTAGAAACTTTTCGTGAAAACAGGTGAAAAATGCAAAGTTTGGGCCCATCTCCTGAATGCTACAGAGCGAAATTAAAAAATCCCCCTCGTTACATTCCGCGCATAGTCCGAAATATTCAAATAAAACAAACCAAACCGATCTAGCTGCTAACCTGTGAAAAAAAGTCGATCACAACCGAAGTGCCAAAATAGCGAAAGTCCGACTTTGGGGCCTTGGCACAGAGCCAAAATTGGTAGTGTGCCAAAATGACCAAAAAAGGTTGCATGGGAGGACCCTGCCTACCAACATATAATAGTAGTATAGGACCAAAATGCCCATATCGTTCCAACACTGCGCTGACATAAGCACTTCCGAAAAGCGTTATTAACCGAGAAAAAAACAAACGCACGGTAACTCCCGCCTAGTGCAAAATTTCGAAGTTCGGAATTTTAACCAAAAGTATGGTGGTACTTGTAGTACTACTCGAGTACTTTACGATGGTAACATTTTTACCCCTCCCGGACCTCTAATTAGCTGGCACCAGGCCAACACTGTCTCCGCGCAGACGCCTTTATACCCATATTATGTAGGGGCGCTATCGCGCCCCTACATAATTATGCACTCTACACTTTACGCACTTATTATATTAGCTGCATCGTCCAGGCGAGGGATTTTGGCACTTTTCTCCACCATGGCAAAAAGCTAAAACAGCCATGCAGGATATATAAGGCATTGACGCGTCTGGGCAGATGGACACTTTATTTATTCCAGAGGGCTAAGAATTGAAACGGTGTGCGGGGACTCTCACTACAACAGTGGTAAACAGCTCTCTATTGTTTTTGGTTAACAATTCCAGATTTTTAATTTTGACAACAAAACAAATATCAAATCCATAGGTGTGGCCAGGGGCGGAACCCCGGGGGAAAAGGTAGGCAAATTAAGGAGCAAAATCGGAACCAAAACTAAAAACTTTTTCATTTTTAAAGGCGTATTTAATGAATTTATGAAGAAGCTTGAAAGCTTCAAATGCATCCGATGAAAATGTGTAGTTTTTTATAAAATTTTCTCAGTTCTTCAAATAAATGATCCGAAGACCGATTTTATTGCAAGAACAAAAAATTTTTAACTTATGGCGGGTTTCTCCGCCCCCCAGACCCCCCTCGAGGAAATTTTACCGCCACACCCGTCACCAAATCCTGGATCCGCCAGTCGCAGCAGCAGGGAGTCAGAGTCTGGCTAAAAAGTTGGGCTGGGTTTATATATTTAACTGGGAGGGGGGGCATAACCCTTCTCTCTAAACAGTTGGTACAAAACAGCGCACTCTAGAAAAAGAGCACTATTTTTAAAAAATTTTTCCGACTAAAATCCCCAAATACCTTCCACCTTAGACTTTTGGCACCCTAAGAAAAACCCCTACAATAAGCCCAGGGGAGGGGGTAACAAAAAATTTGGGGGAAGTGAAAAATTTTCGAGAGGCGAGGTCAGAAAAAGTTTTGCAGTCCAAATGGGAAAAATTGTCTTATCAGCTATTTTCAATGATTTTTAGCATATCTATATATGTATATAATATATGTATATATTATATATATATATATATATATATATCAATGTTGTTGCAATTTTCCCCAAGATTCTGGCATTTTTAGTGGAGGGGCCATAGTTTCACCGGAAATTTTTGGTGGGGGGCAAACTTCGGAAATTTGGTGGTCGACCCCCGAAATGTGATGGGGACTACCCCCCCCCCAAACCCCCATCCCAAATTCGGACCTCAGAAAATTCAAAAAATGGGCTAAAAACGCAAAGTTTTCTGTATTTTAACGTTTTTTGTCAAAACAAGGCTTGTTTTTATCGTTTTAGGTGTTTTTATACAGTTTTAAACCGATTTTAAGCCAAAATTTGAGAAAAAAATTTCAAAAAATGACCATTTTTTAGCAAAAGTTAGCTAACTTTTTCGCCCCAAAAAGTGCTGGGGGGTTAGGGAGGGTAACCAAAAGTGGGGGGAGGGATAAGGGGAGGGTCCCGACGGAGGGTGGGATAGTCTAAAAATCTGGGGGCCCCACTTTTCGGTTCCCTCCCCCCCACTTTGCGGAGCCCCCCACTTTTTTGGGGGTCGTCCAAAAGTGTCGAAAAATTATATATATAGGTTTTTGAGGTCAAATTTTCTCAATTTTTAGCTAGTTTATGGACTTATAAGTTCATTTTAAGCTTAAAACAGCGATTTTTGCGTTTTACCTTAAGGTGCTGGTATCGTTTTGTGCAGTGCTTTTGTGGGTAGTTTTTGAAACGCCCTAACTTTCGCAATTTTGTGAGTTGGAAAGAGCTTTATAGATCATTTTAAAGCTTATAATCTGTAGATTCTCATGACAGAACGAAACTAGTAAAAATCCGCAAAAAATAGCGAAACTTTTCTGACATACTGACATCTGACAGGCTGAATATAGACCAAAAATTTTTGAACATCGATTTCTCAAAACTGTGGAATCGGCCAAAATTTTTTCTTGCGCCGACCTATAAAGGACATGTGGGCCGAGGGACATTTTTTGGGATTTGGCTCAGCAGGTCTTAACGGTCAAGAAAATCCATTAAATGTGCGGTGACACAAAATTTCGCAATTTTGCATTGAGTTTTCTCGCAACTGGAGATGTTTTAGCTCAAACCAAGAAAAATGTCCCTCCAGTGGCGGATCCAGGGGGGGGCCCCGGGGGCCCGGGGCCCCCCCCTTTGCGATTTGGGCCCCCTCCTTTGACATTCCGGGCCCCCCCCTAGAAAAATTTTTCAGCTGTTTATATGCATATTTTGAGTGAAAATTAAGCATAATTTTAATACATTTCACAAATTTTTCAAAAAATTTCGCCTGCGGCGCACTTATTCTTCTGTGCTGCTTTATTGCGTGTCCCTCCGCAATAGTGCGAATTCTCATTGTGCCAAAAATCACGCGAATCCATTGAGTAGTTTTTGAGAAATCGATGTTCAAAACAAAATAATCGCAGCTTTGCCAAAATGGTTTTTCGGCCAAATCTCTAGCTTAGAGCAACAAACTCCGGCTAATAGGCATTGATAAAATGTGCAATGAGACTGTGTATCGATCGAGAATAAATAAACCAAAATTGTCCGTATGATTTGGCAGTAATTTTGAAAAAACTGATTTTCTCGAAAACGACCATTTTTGGACCCCAAAAATCGTTTTTTGCTTATATATACTGACTTAACCACTAGAGATAGCTCAAAAGTTGTAAAAGCAAAAATGTTCATTTTGGTGCCCTCTTTCCAGCCATACCAACCAATCTGGTGTCTCGACTATGTGGTGAGAGAATAATGGCAAAAACCAAAAATTTCTGATCTTTGCACGTAAAAATGCGGGACTGGTCCCAGAATGTTAAAGAGCACCGAAATAGTATATTTGGAAAGTTTCATCCACTTTCATAAAGAATTAAAGCCTATAGGGTCAAATTTACACAAAGCGATACCAGCACCTTAAAAATGCGAAAAATTTAGAATCTGGAGGGAACGGCCGAAGGCTGATTTGATTGGCGGGGTACAAAACTTTGGGGGGGGCGGAGACCAGCCCATTTCAGGAAGGCCCATAGGTGTATGTAAACATAGGTGTGGCTGGGCAAAAAATCTGGGGGGGTCCCGACGGAGGGTGGGGGGACCCCCCCCCTAAATTTTCGTTTTTATGCCATTATTGACAACTTCTCCGCCAAAAATCTGGGGGGGGGGTCGCCAAAATTTGTCATTTTGGTGGGGGTCCCCCCCAGCCCCCCCCCCCGGGGGGACGCATAGGTGTAATTGGGGAGGGTTTGGGTGGGGGGGGCGGGGGGTAACCCCCTTCGCCATAGGTGTACCACCTGTTTGGGTTGGGGGGGGGGAGTAGAAGGTCCAAATTTGGCTCGGGGGACCCCACCCAAATCCGAAATTTGGGGGAGGGGGACCCCCCCTAAACTGTACCCAAGTTTTTTTGGCTAAAAATGCTCCTTTTTCGATGTACAGTACATAAAACATACTCAAAAGCTTCTCTCAGTAGTTTTCGTATGCGAAAATAGGGCTTGAAAATTGACAAATTTGTGCTAAAATATGCCTAAATTAGCCCAGATTGTGGTTTATAATTGCGTATATTACCTTTTAATTGCTATAAATAACCATCTTTAGCTCTTTATATGTGATTTATAGCCATTTTTTTCGAATTTTTTTCAAAATTTTCCAGAAATTGCAAAAAATTTTTTCAAAAAATTTTGCATTTTTTACCTGGTTTGGACCCAATTTTAGGGGGGGAGGGGGGTTTGAGCTCGGCTTGGGGGGGGAGTAGTTGAGGTCGGGTAGGGGGGGAGGGGGGTCTGGCCTCTCCGTGGGGGGGGTCTCACAGGGGGCAAACTGTAGCCTGGTTCACCTATGCCCTTCGCCATTTTCTCAAACCCCCCCCCCCAGAAATTTTTGGGAACTGGGGGGGGGGGGGGGGTAGTCGCGCCGACGGCGCGAACATTGCCCAAAAATTGGGGTTTTTAAGGGTAAATTTTGCAACATCAAAAAAGTCCAAATATTTGGCTTAAAGTGTTTATTATCGCGAGAAATAAACATTGATAACGGTATTATGGACTTCTAGACTCAATATTGACCTTATTCTGGACTCAGAAACATGTTGGCCATCAAATTTTCGAGTTTAAAAACACAGTCTAATGTTAAAACTACTTAATGATTTCACGTTTTTCGGCATTAGCAATGGCTGAAAATGCGATTTTTAGCATAAAAATAGAAAAATTTCTTGGGGGAGGTTTGGGGGGGGGGTCGTGGGGGAGGTATGGGCGGTTTAAAAAGGGGCCCCCCCAAATTTCGGGGGGAGGTGCCCCCCAGCCCAAATCTACGTTACACCTCCGGGACGTCAATACGGGGTGGATGATGTCGCGCAGAAGGCTCGAAAAATTGCCTAAGCTTAGGTATTTTAAAATAAATTTTGGAAAAATTAGCAAAAAATAACCAAATTTCGGGGCTTATTCTAGAGAATTTCTGTTGTGGGGCTCTTTGGACTGGGGAGTGAGGCCCATCGGGGGGATATAATTTGTCAAATTTTTTCTAAAAACATGCTGAAAATTGGGCACTTATTTAGATGGGGGTGTAATGGGTGGGTATTTTGGAGTGTATTTAGAATTTATGGATATGTGTAATGAAATTGG
>JASAND010019755.1:0-48704 GCA_030248195.1 Trissonchulus latispiculum | reverse complement strand
ATAATTCTGGCTCTGTGAAAGACAGATCTCAGCAACTTATGTACGAATTTCACTCAGAGGCATTTTAATTTTAAATCAGCTTTGCTGGACCTGAAATTAAGGAAAGGAAAGTACCCCAGGCTTCTCATTTCTCCAAACAGAATGATAAAGCTTACTCGGGTGTGCCAGTAAAGATGTTTTTGAAATTTGAAGCGAAGCCGCGTAGAATCGGGAAAACAACATTTTTGTTGTTAAAAATTGAGCATTAATACATATATGACAGATTCAATAGTATGTTTAAAATTTAAGTACAAACACAACGGAATAATCAAAAAAGGCTGATGGATAACCAAGTCCAGCCAAAAGAGCGGACTTGATTAATATATGAAAATTGAAAACAACGTTAGGAAAGGAAGATGCAAGATTTGAAGTTATCCTAACAACAAAACTATCCGAAAAAGCATCAATTCAAAAATAAAGGTGGCTAATGATTTGTATAGGCACCCTGTGAAATAGCCAGGTGCATGTGCTAATTTTACTATATACTTGAAAACTCAACAGAAATTCATAGTTTAGCTAAATTATAGTGAGAAGAAAAGTAAGGTACTGTCACTGCGTAACCGTGCTCACGTCCAGGAATTACAAGAACATTCATACAGTTTTGGAATTGGGGCTGAAATTATATATATCTCGATCCGTTTGGGCCAAAAACTCAACCTGGCCCAAGGGGTCCCTCACTTTTCTGTTTTGATTTTTTGGAGCCACTTGAATGAAACTATCGTATTTTATTTCATCAGATCTGTATTGGTTTCTGGAATCCAGTTGGCCGTTGGTTGCGTTCCCCGTCACCAAATGGGGATGATGTGAAAGAGTTTAAAGTGTAGGTAAGTCATAAGTACGGGTCGTTTCGCGAATGGGTAGAGTAGAGAGTGGAGTGGAACTAAAATTAGCTTCCTTATAACTCTTTTGCGAAAAGCATAGCGTTAAATTTAACTCTTTTAACCCAATCACGAAAAGGCCTTAAGAGAACTAACATTTACGTATTCTGCTAGAACACCTTTGCGCAGTGAAGTAGGAAGAGTGTAGCTGATGCTTAGAGTAGGAACCAGGAATAATTTTTAAACCAAGCCTAGGTTTGGGCCAGTATCGCTTTCCGCGAATCCTTCTCGAGCCAGATTTTGGTTGAGTATCATCTATGAAGTCTAGTGTATATTATATATTACCCACTTTCGTCGCTGCGGTAAATGTCACCAGTATGTAATTAAATTGCGTCGGATACAATTTGAATCTTTCTTTTGATCTGAATTATATCAGTTTTCAGACGTTCTTTTTGCTTTTCAACATCCGCTCAGAACGGGATTAGGAATATAATACCCGGTCCGTCCGTGTGGCGGTGCGGAAATAAATTCTGGGTATGCTCACAAGTGGACAAGAGGAAAATAGGGAATTCCCCCTTCCTCGACGAAATCGCCCACGAGCCGGGGTACCAACATTTCTCTCATACGGCTATAAGGGGTTAACAATTGCCCAAAAAATAAGTTCCGAAGTGTTTCCGGCTTTGTCGGCGTTTTTACATAGAATAAATAGATATTTTTTGCTGAAAATCCCCTAAAAACGTTGTTTTTGTTAAAAATTCGTTGTTTTAGTAAAAAACTTGCAAAAGTGGGTGGGTGAGGATCGGCTACATTTAGCTTTCAAAATTGTATTCAAGCAACGGCAAGCCCAAACAACAGTACTTCTACAACGAATAGTGTCCAAAAATTGGCTACAACAAGGGTCAGTGAAATTTAACCTCTCGTTCAGGTATGGGAATGCTACATATTTTCGTCTCTCAAGCACGCAGCACTCTTTTGAAAATCTGCTGTACAGAACTCGGACTATGATAGCTGTTTAGGTTACGTCTTTTTTTGGATGCTATACATACAAAGTATGTTTGTAAGAATTCAAGTTGTGTTTTGTAAATTCTAAAAGTAGTTTGTATAGTTTGCCCCAGAGATTGTCTTGTGTACAATGGATGACAAGGTCGATTGGTTATTTACATACTTTACAAGATTCCTACAGTTTTAGCCAGTTCACGCTGAAACTTATATATATTACACGATACGTGATAAAGCAAACAGGTTATAAGGGCAGGGAGGATAATAAAATTTGAATATTAACTTACTCAAACCTGCAGTCTTCCACACCAGTGGGTGACTTTTTGTAACGACGGCTACCTGATAGAAATGCTTTGGAAGCGGTCTCTGTCCTCTGCAGCTCTACACAGGTACGTGATGCTCTTTAAATATTATTTGTTTCTCCGGTAGAAAATACATAATTTTCTTTTGAAGATGGTACCTACAAAAAGTTCTGCTGATGACTGACAGCAAGTTGAAACTGGTAAAACTCCTATAGGTTCTACAAGCAAAAAGATTTGAAATTTTCATATTCTCAGGTTATGGACTCCTATACGTCATTGGCCAGAGTATGTATCTTATATCTTTATTTCAAACCCATGATGGAAGCAGCCTGCTCCGTTTAGTTTTGATCCCTTACGACTCTAATCGCGAACAGCACCACAAACTGGATACTGGATAAAACGTCAAATACTGGATTTCCATTCAAAAATCGGACTTAACCGTCTGCTATTCCGCAACCCCAGCTATTCTTAAACATGTTTTGGTGCATTCCAGAGTAAATGCTTCAATAAAGCAGTAATTCTACAACATGGTGCAAAATTTGGTATTATGTACGAGAAATTAACAAAATCCAGCAAAACTAAATATATCGTCTTGCTGGCGTCAGAAAGTTTGTCTGCTAGACTTGACCAGTCTCATAATTTACAGAAATAAGACACAATTTGAGACAGAGACGACTGAATTTTAAATGAAAAGTGACTCTGAAAAAGGGCGAAGTCAAGTGAAGACTTCATGAAAGAGAGCTAGGAGTTTGCCTAGGCTAATTCAGCTACGCTCTCTTGGTTTAGGGGCCCTTTTTGCTTCAGCCAGCTTTAATCTTATTAAGCCTGAAATCCCCCCTTTCAAAAACCTCCAACCAGTTTAGCCAGAAAGTCGTGAGAACCTACATAGAAGGACCCTTGCTGAGTGAGCAACACCAGGTTTTCCCAAAAAATCTAATATCTCCCTGGGGAGTTTTGTGATAAAAAGTACAGAGACTCCTCCTTCTCCTCCTCTTCCTGTCAAACTAGCAGGCTCAAATTATGCACGCCATAACTTTATCTGTAGCTCAACCTTTTGACAGGACAGCACAACATAAGCTGGAACTCTTTTCGAAAAATATGGTGCTCGTGGAAAAAGGAGTTTCCACCTACAGGCACTGACACAGAAACACAGACCGATTACTGATAGACCGTTTCCGCTTTTAGTCGACCGAGGTCAAGGGTGATGTCAATTTTAGGATTCGATTTAGATATCTCTTTTTGAGTTAATCACTGACTGGAAAAATTAACTACATATTAGAATGTCTTATTTTATGCTGAAGAATGGAGATGAGATAGTCCCCTTAATATTTTTGTGTCATATGAATCGATTCGTTTTATTGTTGATTTGGTGTTTGCTATAGCACTTTTTATATGTCCGCGTTTCATTTCCTTTTAAATCTAGCGCTCTAACTTTAGAAGAAATTGTGTGAAATACCAGCAATTGTTTTTCAACTAGCACTCATTAGTCATTGGTCTTGAGGCCCTCAAAATTGTGCAATAAAGTAGGAAACAAAAATAGACCAGGAGCAAAGGTCACGGACAGAAAAAAATGAGCCCCAAGACGGACTGAGGTATGGTTTGTTATCGGACTGATTCAGGTATATATACGGAACGCGGCGCCACTCTCCGGCCAGTTCAGCCCAAGACTTGAAGACTTCAAAAATGTCTGCCCTAATGTGCCTTCATTGCCGTTAAGAGATTACGTACCAACCAATCTTTCAATATATGTCTTAAATTTTAATTAAAAATTTTAACAGCTTGCCAGCTTTCAACAGAATATGAATCGGAAAGAGGATTGAAGTCGATATTAGAAATATCAAGAAAATTCGGCAGAACAAGAAACTGAAACTAAACTTTCATCATCATCATCAGTAACTTAGGTGAAACCATGTCATTTCCTGTGAATAAAATTAATATTTTCTGTGGGCAATTACATAGATGAATTCTCACACATTTAGCTTGCGGCAGATTGCCACTGATGATTATTTTAGGAGGAGAAAAACTAATGAGACTGTTTCATAAAACTAGAATATCAGTATTACAGAATTACAATTCTTGGTATAATCGTATAGCATTCCTTAGAACCAGAATTAGGTACAAGCCATTGAGTACATTTTATGTTAAAACATTATCTAAGTATTTTGCTTGAGTGAGCAGAAAAATCGGTAAAGGAAACAGCCTCAAGCCTGGCTAAGATTAAGCTGTATGTTAATTGGATTTGGGGCTTCCTGGACTCCTGGCCGTATGCCCGAGCCCAATAAAACAAATGACAAATTTAAGGTTTTGAAATTGAACACAAACTCAACCAGCTCTTTCCTAAATTCTATATTTGTATTACCGTTAAACAAGAATTTACTAAATCCTCTAAAAGAAAAGGAATGAAAGATGTGTAAAAGAACTCAAAAGCCCAGGAAGCTAAAGCAATTTTATTTTCCATATTCAGGTATAGCTGTGAGATATTACCAATTGAAAAACTAAATTCGGGCTTCTCAACAACTGCGGCGCAGAGACGCATTGCTCTTGAAACCTAGCGCTACATCGCATCTAAATTACTGAATATGCTATAAAAATGTCTATTCTAAATTAATTCGTGAATGATAAAGCTGATTTTGTTTCTGAAGTGGCTACGGTGCAAGCTTCACGAATACAAAAAGAACTGCAGAGTTGGACTTCGGAAGTGTGTGTGTTTACAGAGTTGGAAGTGGGTCGTAATTTCGTGACCCGCGGGTACCCGCGACCCGCGGACCCTGACCCGCGACCCGCGGACCCTGACCCGAGCCCGCGACCCACGACCCGCGACCCACTGAGATTTCGTCGACCCACTTGACCCACTTCTTAAATTTGGACATTTTTGCATATTTACGTACTCTATAGCACGCATCGAGCAGAATTAACGCTGTAAAATGTACACAGTGAAGTATTAAAACTATCAAACAAGAATTTGGCGTTCACAGCTAAGTCCATCGGATTTCATCTTCGTTTTCGTTAGTTCTGAGGATGGTATGCTATCGAAAAAGTATTGGGACCTCGATCGGTCAGTAGAATCAGTATTTAGGCAAAGATTTCAAGATTTTCAAGTCTATTTTCGTGTAGTAATTTCGTAAAAGTTTAGTTCATTCCTGTTTATTTTTTGCAACTGAACAGCAACTAACTACCGCAGGGATGTTTGCATAACACTGTCCACTCCTAACTTGAATATGATAGCAAACTTACCATTTTAGCAGAATATTTAAAGCAGACACTTAATTAATGAAATCAATGAAATTAGGAATGATTATTACTCTTTGAACTATGTCGAAATTTCAAGCTTGGCATTATATAATTATTTATTGGAAGCAGCTTACGCTCTTTACGGAAAGATAGATTTGCAGGCTGTTGTAGCTGTCAACAAATTTTCGGTTTGTCAATCAATGCAGAAGCATTAAAGGCTTTGCATGGCAATAAAATATTTATGCCAACGACTATGTCCGGGAGATAGTATATACTGAAATACTTTTAAATGAAGTTTCTAGACAGAATAGAAATAAATAATTTTATCATAAAGGCAATATTATAATGTATAAAGACATACAAAAGAGCCAAAAGTTAGAGAAAATTTGAAAATTTAACATAAATTGTAAATTTTCCGGTGAAATTAGCTCAAAATTTAGAGTAAAGATTGTATGAACAAAAATAACTCTTGACCCACTCTGACCCGCGGGTACCCATTGACCTGAAAGTCGACCCGCGGGTACCCGCGACCCACTTCCAACTCTGTGTGTACATAGTTTTGTGGTGGCTAAGATTTGTCGGATGTCTCTCTCGTAAGTTGATGGGTAGTTTCTTGGGTGAGTTTTTGAAGGAGAGGCGAGATAAGTCAGCCGACATGTGCGACAGAAATCTTACAATAACTTGAACCACATGCAAGGTTGACCTTTGAAAGGGTACTTTCTTTTACCACAGAAAAATATGAGAGTAATAACTAGAAATATTTAAAATAGAAAAACGAATAGGTCGGAGGAGTCAATAGCAAGAGTACAAAATGTGGAGGGAATCAGCCTATAACCTGTAACCTGTAAGTTTGTAACTATAGTCTAGCAAACTTAAACGGGACCAAAAGTGTGACGAGTATTGTTATTCAAGTTAAGTCCGACAATGTATAGATTTTCTGAAAGCTCAAAAGATGCCAAGCTCGACAGCTTTTCATTTATTTTTCCCCTCCCAACAGTTTTTAAAATGTATGAAATTTTAAATTTTAAAATTTTTAAATTTTTAAAAATTTTTGAAATTTCCTATTTTTAAGTTTTCAGAAAATATATACATTGACATACGTAACTTGAACAATAAACTCTCTACAAAATTGACTCTTTCGGTTCACTCCAGCGTAAGTATGCTAGACTATAGATGACCGGGCTATTCAAGGTCGGTGTGATGTCGTCGCTATTCAATTAGTGTTATGTCGTCTTTTGAAATAAAGTAAATCGTGGGCCTGTTCAGTTATTGTGAAGTTGGAACGACTTAACCAATTTGTCAGCTGTGAGTTGTAACGCTAAGCTAAACTTTTCCAATCGCATTGAATTAGTTCTGACCTATAGCGCGCAGCCAGCCGGTCAGAGAACTCCATCCCCACCTCCAACAATCTTGATGCTAGCTTGAAGCTAGGAGCTTAAAGGGCAGAAGAAGGGAATAAGGCAAGTCGTTGCATGCAGAATCATATCGTTTAATATCTCGTCACAAATGCAATTTTTCATGCCTTTTGCGTATGATCTATGCATTTACATTTTATATAAGTTTCAATTGTCAGTCGCCAACTCGACACGCGATCAAATGGATGAATGCAGCACGGCATTTCAGCAGGGATAAAGCGTGAATGAGAAATAAAAAATAGATTAAATAAATAAAAAAATAAAATAAAAAAGAAATAAACATAGAAATAAAAATGAACTTTAATTCACTTCGAATTTGTTGATATTCGACGTAGATTGCTTTATTCACAGATAGCCATGAGCATGACTCATCTCAATTCAACAAATCTTGGGGGGTTTTTAAGCGTTCTGCAAGCAAATCTTATAAATCGTGTTGATGTTTCAAGCACACGCAGATGAAAAAGAAAGCTGTTCGTTTTATCAAAAGAATGGCGGGGGCTGAGCAACAATACCTAAAAATAATGTTTACATACTATGACGAAAGCACCAGCACCAGCAAGAACTTTGGATACAGGCAGACCGTTTGCAAGCAGTTTGCTGAAAGCAGCGTTTTTGGGGGCGGATCCATGCAAGCGAGCCCTGACTCTTGGAGCTGGAAGCTGCCACATCCACTTTACATTAAAATTGCACAACTGCCTTTACCTTATCTAGTGTCAATTTACGACAAAGCTGTTTTTCAAACACACTGAAATGAAATCTATTTCCAGATAAGACCAGTCAGAGTTCAGCCAGCTTTTCTTTATCTTTTTTAAAGGCGGTGCATTGAATTTAATGGCGGAATACGTAGGTTGTGCTAACGTTTTATCAGAGCCAAAAGACTGTAGAAATTGGCGTAAGGCTGCTTTTTGACGTGCTTTTTATGCAGTTCTGTTTGGGTTCACCTGTACTCAAACCAAAATTAAGCTGTTAATTCTAATATAAGCTAATCGTTTCTGGGAGTGAACAATTGTGATTATATAACTCCCTGCATATACAAATATACCTGTAACGTGCTTTGTTAAAACTAAACTGAGATTTGCCAGTTTCTTATGTGGCTGATCAGAAACTAAGCTGTATAAGGTTAATTTTTTGGTTCCAACAAAACTAAGAATTTTTGTAAATTCCTCCAATTTACCTGTTAGGTTTTTGCTTCCCCAGGCTTTTTGCTTAAAGATCAATTAGAAATTAACAGTAGACTGCAGAGTACTGGGTTTTAATTCTAATAAATCTATTGTCAACCCTTCCTCAGCTAATCCTGAAGTAGTCCTAATTTTATGTCTTACAATCCATCCACTGCTACAGTGCTGTCCATTTAGTCACTTTACTTAAAACCTGGACCATTAGCATTTATAAAATCGACCCAATTTTTCAGTTATAGTTGTTGATCAGACGGCCGACTGAATCGAACCAGACCAATACATGATAGGTCTGTCATACACAACAAGAAGTAAGTGTAGGTGGCAGAGATGAAACCGGGTCACCGGGTCACCGGGTCACCGGGTCAGTTCGGGTCACTATATGGACCGGGTCACCGGGTCACCGGGTCAGGAGCTCTGACCCGGTCTTGACCCGGTATTTTTGATTGGAGGAATTTTTTTGCTGTTATAAGGATATTTTTCAAAACTTTACCAATTTTTGCCAACTGAAAACTTCCACAATTACTCAAAAACTAGCAATAGAAATATTCTCAACTTAATCGTGTAGTTTTTTTTAAATGTTTGTCGCTCTAGTAGTGTCTTCATAATATTTTGAATGTCCTGCCAAGCTTAGGCCCTGAGAGTTTGAAATCATTATTTTAAAATCTAAAATTCTCCATGCTCCATCTACTGTAAGTGCGCTGCTACTATTATTTTTAGAGGGAGAGGGTCAGACTGTGGGTTTCAAATCTCTGTAAGAAGGAAAATCTTAGCAAAACAAGGTCTACAGATTCTGAGTTTTACTTTGCATTTTTTACAATTGTTATGGCTTACAAGTTACAACATATCTTCGGGAACCAATTGTGATTGATTTTATTTCATATTCTCTGAATCCTAGCAATAAGAAAAAAATATTTCCAAAGAATTTTCGCTGAGTGAAACTTCAATCATACAATTAAATAAAATATTTTACTAAAAAATAATGATAAAACAGAAATGTGATAATGTTAAACCCTATGATTGGAATTAGATGAAGTTATGACTTTGGCAAAGTATTTTGTTCCAATTTGTTTGATTCAAAAAGCTATGTAGTTTACTTCATATTATTGAGTGCAAAATCGTGCAAATCGTTTTGATTTTTTCCGGCTTACTTACAATATTCACTTTCCAATGCTACTACTTTAAGGAAAGCAAAACGTTTGCCCAACTTGATATTTTAGTCGTCAACAATATCCAAAATGGTAAAAAACACTCACCGCATCCCAATAAAGTATTTTTAATTTTTTGCAAGCTTAACGCTCGTTTGCACCAAATAAGATTAAAGTTAAGGTTAACACCGAGTTAACCCTGAGTGCAGCAGGTTACAGAACACCGAGTTAACCTTATGGTTAAGGTTAACCCTAACCCTCTGCACCAACGCTTTTCAGCTCAGGGTTACGAAACCTGAAGGTTAACACCGAGTTAACTTTTAATAGAGGGTTAGCCAATCCGTAGGGAGTCAGAAATAGTTTCCATCCAATCGGGAAGCGGTTATAGCCATTCATTTAACTCGGTGTTATCGGCTTGAGAATAAGGTTAACAGAATACTTTCTTGTACTGGACTTGATACAATTAAATACAATTATCTGGAAGGGCACTGTGAAATTAATGCCATGTAAACCTTACCTCAATGTCCTTTATGAAAGGAACCTTCGTTTCAAGAGTCATCATAGCTGTCGAAGGGGTCAAAGCAATTTTGAGGAATTGAGAAATTTGTGGAAGCTTTTTCCGAATCGTCCTAATCACTCATTTATTCAGTTGTCACTCAGTACCTATATTTTACCATAGAATTTAATTCAGCAATAAAAATAACAGTAATATCCTTAAAAATAGTGGCGCTATAAGGGTTAACCCTACTCCCGCTGAGGGTTAACTTTTTGGTGTTTAACACCGAGTTAACCTTAAGGTTAACACCGAGTTACGTTAACCTAATTTGGTGCAACGGTCTAACTGCGGGTTATCTCTTGTTAACACCGAGTTAACGTAACACCGAGTTAAAAATGGTTGGTGCAAGCCAGTGTAAACCTGAATTTTCAAAAATACCGGGTCACCGGGTCACCGGGTCACCGGGTCAGGGGTCGACCGGGTCACCGGGTCACCGGGTCAGTAAATAGTGACCCGGTTTCATCTCTGGTAGGTGGACATAATTTAGTGCTAAAAATTTTGCAAAATGTACCAGCCGACCGACCGGTTTGTATCACCCGGCCGACCGTCTGAGCAAACATAACCCGCTGATCAACAACATTACAACTAGCGGCTTCGGTCGGCATAATTGTTGCAAAACATGCAAACAAATGAGTAATTCAAGCAGCTAAATATAGTAACTGATTTAGAAAAGGCTTGCAAGTTGTCTGCCTGCTTCTTTCAGCTAAGATCATGGGGAAAGCATTTTCACATCTGCGTTTGTTAACCTGGAAAAATCTGCTGTTACATCGGCGCCAGTGGATATGGACCCTGTTTGAGACTCTTCTGCCAGTCATCTTCAGCATTGCCCTGGTTGGCGTCTCTCAAAGCGAAGATGCTTATTCGGTGAAGAAAACGATTTATCCACCATTTGATGTCACTGGCAGATTAATGGAAGATTTCTTTATCAAAGATATAGGGATATTTTCTGCAGCTAACTGTTTCATGCCTTATCGACTTGCATACACGCCGAAGACTAATCTCACTAGCCAAATCATGGCTAAAGTGGCCAACCGTTTTGGATGCGTTTCAGTGCCCCAAATGCATATTTCCTTCTGTGTAAATGAATCTGGTGAGAACGAATGTTAGTCTGGGATTTCAATTAACAAATTTTATTATTGATTGTTGTTGTTGTCTATTAACTAATCGAAATTGACAGACAATTTATTTCAAATTATTCCACAGCTACTCTTGGAATATGCACCACTGGCATTGATGCCTACCGCCGTATGTGTCTTTACCGTATCGTCAAAGTTTCTTGTAATATTACTTGCCTTTCCCATCTGATTTCAGAAGTGGCTGGTTTGAGATCAGACAAAAAATATTTTACAGATCTGCTCGTCAGACATCAGATAAAACACAATACTAACTTCTTATACTGTCTATCAGAGCCAAATAATAATGGTGAATTCTAAATCAAATGTTTGGTTTTGTAGATTTCCTTGGATTTGATCAGGAAGAGGGAATGGTTAACTTTCTATCGGAATATTTTACGAATAGAAGTGGTATTAGTGCCAAGAAAAGCTGTCACAACTACAACGACTTTTTCGGTAAGTTTATCGTTCTTGATGACTGTAAATGTTAAAGTTTAGGCGATTCTCCAACTTTATTTCACCTTGAATTACTAAGATGAAAGGATTCTTCGAACTATAGTAATTTTTGACTAATAAAAGACAATAAAACGTAATTAAGGGGGGGGTCCATTTTTGGTCAATTTTTCGACCATCTCCGATTTCGCTCATTTTCACATATAATGATCTTTGAGTGGGATATTTTAACGAGTTTTCAAATTAAACTCGTATCTCTTACGGTTGTTGAGTTATTTCACCTCAAAGTCGAGGTCCGCATGTGTTAAACATAGGAAACAGAAAAAGTGGTGATTTTATTCTTGCGCCAAAAAGATCTCTCGACAAACAGTTGTAATCCTGCATAATTTTATATTTATAATGTAGCTATAATCATAAACTGCGGTACGCTGGAAGTAGAATTTTGATTTAGGCCCCTAAAATTTTTAAAAAAATTTTTATTTATCGAAACCATTGGAAAATCGTCAAAATTCAACGTTTTTTGCAGCTGAAAAGTGGGGTCTTCGGAAAGAATTGCAAATTACTCTAATTCAAAGGCCTAAATAAAAATTCTAACTCCAGGGTTCCGTAGTACTTGAATTGGCGGTTCCACTGATACCAATAGTTTCATTGTATGTTTTTCCAGTTTCGAGATCTTTTTGGCGCACAAATGGGCATTTTTAGCAAAATTTTTAGAATTTCGGTTTTTTCGAATACTTGGCTAAATTCCGACAACAGTATGGTCCTAAATTGCCTATTTTCTATTCCAACTTGTGTATTCATGTCTTCGGATCTATTTGCAGCATGAATTATGCTGATAGCTGCGTCCAGTACTTCTCAGCGTGCCAAACGGGACCCTCGAACCCCGAATTTCACAAAACAGCGATTTTTAAAATTTTTCAAAATATTCATCAATCGAAAGCGTTCATTGCAGGGATGAATTCTTCTCATAGAACTTTGGGCCGGAAATGCTTCTATTTTAAGTTAACCGCTGTTAAATGTTTCATTACATCAGGAGGAGCAAGGGCCTTGTTTCTCCGATAAATTCTTTATAGAAGCTTCTGATCAAGCCCATCCGGCTGGAAACTGTACGAAAACGCTTTTCTTAATAGTTTTTAAAGGTGTATATCAAAATAAGCTAAAAACGTAGAGTTGATTTCCGAAAATTTGCCTCAGCTGGCTGCAGCACCCTTGTGCTCGCGCTCATATTCAAATTGCACACAGTTGATGGCTCGTAACTTACGGAGAACTGAACAAAACAACTCAAAACTTAAACTTGATATGCACGACATATGTGGCTAACTTATGTGTGAAAACGAGCGAAATCCGTCGCCTAAAAATTTTTCATGATGGACCCCCCTTAAGCGCTGAATAAGTATTAGAATATTCCAATATTATTATTTATATTAATACTGTATAGAACTATTAAGTGTTATTAAGTATATAATATTAATTATTAATTAGTAAATCTTATTGTCAATGCGCAAAAGTATTACGGCAAGCACAATGTGTACTCAGTAGCTTGGAACACCCTGTGCAAGCTAATGGCTGATTCCGTCCTGCGAATTGGATAATCTCGACATGGCCACACTGCTTGTTTTCGAGCTTACACATTAGCACAGAGCGAGTGAGCGTACCTCATTTCGGCTGGATACAAACTTGCGGCGGGGGAAGCAAGAGGCTGTGTTACGCTTAAGCTACATAGCGTGTGCGGTGGCCATATCTACTCCTATAATCAGTAGGACAGGTAGAGCCAAAACAGCCACTTGCGGATACGATGATATCACAATTTGAAGAATGAAAATCAAAACATGGACACCCATAGTCAGACCAACCTTATTTCACAACCGGTTTCGATGCTCCACCGTGGGAATCTTCTTCAGACGATTCTTCACATGGTTGTTGCTGGGGGGTCAGATAACGAGGATCTAATTTCGGGAGAGAAGGAAAATTTCAAAGTTCTGTAGGGTTGGGCTTCAGGGGCCAGACGGGCAAGGACTGGGGGGACTGAAGGACCGAAATTGCCGGGAGGGTCGGTGGGAGGCAGGGAGGCAAGGACTGGGGGATTTATTGGGCAAAATACCGGAAAAACTCCGGTTTTCGGCCGCCGCCCCCCCCCCCAGAATTTCCCATCCTTCACATGTCTGTATGCCAGTACCAAATAGTAGGACTTTTCTTCAGTCTCTGTCAGTGCATCGATTTTAGGAGTGTGTAGCTGCTTTCTGTCTACTGACATAGCCCTATCAAACCTTCGTTGAACTTTACCTCTGGGATAGCCTCTTTTTAAAAGATCTTCTTTGAGCTGCCTACACCTGAGCCGGGCGGTGTCTGGATTTGAGCAGATGTGGCAAATCCTCAAAGCTTGGCTGTAGGCAATAGGCAGCTTCTGCTGTAACAATTTTTCCATTCCGGAGTTCCACTGAAACGTCTAAGAAATTGACTTTGGTGTCACCAATGTCGACCTCCTGATTTATGCTGGGAATGAGGCTATTGGCCAGTTGCAAAAATTCGTCTAGGTCGTTTTTGGGTGCCATCCCAGATGATGAAAATGTCATCGATGTAACACCACCCAACTAAGGGCTTGTTTATGGCTTGCGAATACAGCTTCTTTTCGAACCCAAACCGCATAAATATGTTGGCGTAACTCGGGACCATTTTGGTTCCCATCGCTGTGCCGTTCATCTGGGTACAAAATTCTCCATCAAACTCGAAGACATTGTTGGTTAAAGCTAGTTCAGTCATACACACTACCATACTCGTTTGGTACTTTGGGTTGTATCTACTCGAGAGAGCTTCCTTAAAGGCGCAAGACCCAACTGGTGTGGGATGTTGGTATGGAGGCTGGAGAGCGGCTGTGGCCAGTAGAAAATTCGAAGATACGTTCAGGGATCCCAGCTTATACAGAAAATCATTGGTGTCTTGGATCAACGATGGTATTTGGTGGACAAGAGGTTTGAGCTCAGCGTCCACAAATCCGCTGATGTTCTCGGTAGGACAGCCTTTTGCAGAGACCGTAGGTCTCCCAGGGCAGTGTGTCTTCTTAAATTGATGTTCAAAACAAAATAATCGCAGTTTTGCCAAAATGGTCTTTCGGCCAAATCTCTAGCTTAAAGCACCGAATCCCAGCTAGTAGGCAGTGATAAAATGTGCAATTTGACCGTGTATCAATTGAGTATAAGTAAGCCAAAATTGTCTGTAAGATCTGGCAGTTATTTTGAAAAAACTGATTTCCTCAAAAATGACTATTTTTTGACCCCAAAACTAGTTTTTAGCCTATCCTGATTAAACCACTGGAGATAGCTCAAATTTTGTAAAAGCAAAAATGTTCATTTTCGTATCCTATTTCCAGCCATAACAACCAATCCGGTTTCTCGTCTACCTACAAGGAGCCTAAGGTCGAAAACTGAAACATTCTTATCTTTTGGTCTAAAAATAAGGGACTGGTCCCAGTAAAGAACACCTAAATAATAAATTTGGAAAGTTTCATCTATTTTCATAAAGAATTGGAGCCTGTAAGGTCAAATTTACCTAAAGCGATACCAGCACCTTAAGGAACAATGAACATTTTTAAATGGTCTAAAATGCAAGGTAAACTTGCTCTGGCGTCCCCCCCCCAAGCTCAAAAACATGCTTGTGAAGGCTAAATTACCAAAGCCAAGAGCCGCCCAGTTGACTATTAGTTCTGAGCATATAGGGACCTTCAAACGTGGGCGACGCAGATGTGCCCTCTGTCCAGGTATCAAAGCCGGCAACAGCATCGAAAGCTCTATAACAGGTGAAGAAAATCCCTCGCGCCTGAAGAAGATGCCCAAGGTGGAGCATCGAAATCGGGTGGAAAATAAGGTTAGTCTGACTCTGGGTGACCATGTTTTGATTTGCTTTTTTCAAATTCTACTCCTATAATTAGTAACTATTGAGTTACTTAAAAAATTATTTAACTAATGGTTCTTTAGGCGGTGTTTCATTTGATGAAACCTTTGCGAAAGGTCTCAGCAACGTCGCTTCATATGCTATTCGAATGAGCAACACTGCAAGGAATCCTGACTCAACAGATGCCCAAACATTTGCATTCAACGTTGATTCCTCCTGGCACACAGGAACTGCTTATACCTTTTCTCCCGGACGTGGTCCCAGAGAACGTTTGAAGCTGTACGGAGGGCGACCCGGTTTGTAAACGGAACAGCATAAAATATTGGATAACAGATACGTTTTAGTAGTAATGTCAAGCTGTCAAAATACGTGTATTTAGTTTTCTTATAGATTGCTTACACAAGAAATTACAACTGAAAATTAAACAAATGTCCCCATGCTTCAGGTTACTGGAAGGAAGGATTTTTGACGGTGCAAAAGGCAGTGGATTCAGCCATCACTGAAATTTTTGCCGTCAATTCGAGTAACGCATCACTGTCTGAGGAAATCAGTGTTCAACTGCAACGCTATCCTTATCCTTCCTTTATCTACAACCCATTTGTTGTAGTCATCCGAAATTATCTGCCCTCAGTACTTATGACTAGCTTGTGCCTGACAGTTTTATATGTGGCCAGAACTGTGGTGATTGAAAAGGAAAACAAATTGACGGTGAGTAAGCAAAGGCGGACTTTTGCCTCCGTACAGTAGACAATTTCAACTAAATTCAAACCGACCCACGTCAAATTAACTCTACCAAGAGTACATAATGATAACAGTATGACACTAAGCCTAGTCTCTATTATCACAGCAAAAACTATACACTGTTCGCTAACGGATGACCCCCCCACAAATTGGATCCATCACTTCAAAGAAATTTAAGCGCTACACTTGCATTCTGAAGCTCGAAAACGCAACTACTCAGTTGGTTCAATGTGCGTCTGTTGCGAGCTTTAAAACAGAAAAAACATAGCGAGCAAATTTTTTGAAGTGATGGGTACGGTCTAATTTGTGCGGAGGTCAGCCGTTAGCGAACAGAGCATAGTTTTAGGTCTGATGATAGAGACTTGGCTTGGTGTCATACTCTTGTCACTATGTACTCTTGATTCTACTAAGCTAAAATAATGCGGAGATTTGAGGTGAGCAATGGCTATTAAAGAGATAATTCAAACGGTTTCTACTCTTCTTCTTTTTCTTCTTCTTCTTCTTAGATGAAATAAACACTATGTGTGTTGGAAGTATTACATGTCTGCTTCTATATCAGTAAACACGACTTCGAACAATTTTTACGTCAACTTTAACGTTAACTAGGGGAACTTCGCAAACTCAGATTTCACATTTTATGTAGCCTATTAATTTATAATTTCATAGACTTTATTTTAACCTGCAATTATTTATTTTGCTGTAACGAATTTTAGGCTTACATGAAAATTATGGGCTTAACAAGCTGGACTCATTGGGGCGCTCATTTCGTCACCAATTTAGTCATCATGCTCATTATTACAGCACTCTTAACGTTATTTCTTTGCGTTAAATTTGATGGAAAAGCGATAGTCAACGAAAGTGACCCCTCCGTTGTATTTGTATTTCTTCTGCTTTATGGTATAGCTGCCATTGGATTTTCCTTTCTGGTTGCTGTCTTCTTCAGAAAAGGTTCATATTTTTGTTGATCAATTTAAATTGATTTTCCTGTCCCAATTCTTTGAACAATACGTGGCTACCACAAATATTATTGAAGATTATTTTTAATATTTTTAAATGTATTTAAATTGGATTTAGATTGGATTTTTAGCTATTTTAAATATGCATATCTAAATTTTCGTTATTTTATTATTAACTTCTGTATTACGTAATTTATTAAATTCAGATTTGGAAGGGTGCGTTAGTTACTGCCTGTAGTTTTGGTTTTAAGAAATTACTATCTACTGTGCGTTTAGGAAATATTGCTGCGGGTGTTGCTTTTTTCGGCTGGTTCATTCTTTATATGCCATATTTGTTCCTAAACGTTCGTTATGACAGTATTGGAAGATCCGGAAAGGTCGGTTCCTGTCTTTTCATAAATAGCGCCATGTCCTTTGGCGTCCAAATATTGGGTCTCTATGAAGAAAAGGGTAAGGTGTAGTACCAACATAAATCAGATATTATATGCACAAAACTCGGTCCTGTCTGACATGCTTTGACAAGCGGTTGTTCGGCACGATCATCTTTTTGTACAATCAAACGAAAAAATACTCTAACGTTGTATAAAATTGGGAAAGTAGAGAACAGTTGTTTAGAATTTCTACACTTGATGAGATTCTGCAGTGAAACAATTAAACATTGCTGTATACGTCATACAATAAACAGCATACATACATACATACATACATACAAACAAAGCAGCAACCAGAAATAAAGTTAGAACTGCATCGAACGATTTCAGGTATGGGATTGCAGTGGCAAGATTTGCTGAATCCAGCCTCACCCGATGATGATTTCGCCATGATCGACGTTTGGGGGATGTTGATTTTTGACATTGTCCTCTGCATCCTTCTTACTTGGTATCTAGATCGAGTTCTTCCATCCCCGGATGGCATATCAGATCCTTGGTACTTTCTCTGCACTGTAAGTATATTTCTGTTGGTCTGCTTGTTTTTAATACAAAATATTTCTAATCTTGAAAAATTGCAATGCATAATGCAAATGCATTGCCTAACCCCAATAGTACGTAAAATATCACAGAAACGACTAGGTGCATCATAGACACCATAAAGTTGCACCATGAACAGTCTTAAATATACCCTTTTAATATTGCTTCAGAAACGATTTTGGTTGCAAGATAGCAATGATTCAAAAGAGGGTCATAAAGATATAGATTGTGAACTTTATGACTCACCACCATTGGAAATTCCATTCTATGAAGCAGAGCCGAATCACGTAATACCTGTCATCGACATAAATGGACTTCATAAGGTATATATAAAGTATATAAAGTTGCTAGTGAACTGGTTTCAGAAGACGAAAATAAAAAAACATATTTATTTTAAAAATAAAGAACTTAAACTAAACCTGTTCATTTAGATATATGGCAGAGGAGCTGCTAAAAAGCATGCTGTTAAAAATCTGACGGTTCGGATGTATCCAGGTCAGATCACTGCCTTACTTGGACACAACGGAGCTGGAAAAACGACAACCATTTCCATCTTAACTGGTATATAGTCCTTTGTTTCTTTACTATATAAACGTTTTCACCGGTTAAATGATATGGATTTGAAGACTATTTCTAACCTCAAACAAATACATAAAATTTGAGTGGTTTGGTATGACTTTCCCAATTCTGAATTGGCCTTAAGCGACAGCTAGGCCAAACTAGAATGCACCATTTGTATATGTCAGATTCTGAGTGCACTCTCAGCGTTTGATTTCCTCAGCCTAATTTATTGTCATGAATCAAAAGATGTTAATTCGTAAGTTTTATTGTAGGGTGTTTGCCAGCCAGCAGAGGTTCCGTTTTCATAAACGGACATGATGTTAGCAAGGATATGGAATCCGTGAGAAAGTCTATGGGATTTTGTCCACAATATAACGTTCTATTTGACTATCTCACTGTAAAAGAACATTTACAGTTCTTTTGCAAAGTACGCATTATATGAACTATTTGAACTGTTATAGTACTATTTGAACAGATCGATAACTGTAACTGGCCCCAGATGATTATTTGAAATTTATGGCAGTGGATAACTTTGAGAAAGATGAAAAGCAGCTCCCCGTCCCAATCGAAAGTGTAGAACCTATGATATGAAAAAAATTTTAGAATGATCTTCAAACTGAACTGAGACATAGCACTATTGTTCAACTACAGCAGATTGGCACTATACTTAATCTTTTCTTTACTATGGTTCAGAATCGTCTGTTTTCAGTATTTTTGGGAAATCTGCAATCACGACAGTTAAAATCCCCAAAGATAAACGAGATCTCCTGAATCAAGTTATAGCTGAAACTAAACTAATTCATCTTCGTTTAGCTTAAAGGCAAAGCCTGGGACAATGATGAGGCTAGCTATTTATTGGATAACTTGAACTTATTGGACAAAGTAAACACACAGTCTTCCAGTTTATCTGGGGGCATGAAACGAAAGCTATCTTTGGCTATCGCTTTGATCGGCGGATCACAGGTAGTTTAATCTTAATGATTAGTAATTATCTCGTTAAGATAGCCACACTTAATTGGCATTCTCCTAAGGTTATAGATGAATATGGTGGCATTCTGGTATACCGGCATTCTCTTAAGGTGTTAGATAAATGGTCGTTTTTCAGCTTCGAGTTAGCAGCAAAAGCACATTATTATTAAGTGTGCTTATTAACTAAGAGTATGATAAGCGCCACATTCTTTAGGCTGGGGGCATCATCCGCACTCGAGTAACAGCCCCGGACAACAGAGCATCTGGTGACCCCTAACAACTGAACACCCAATGCCAATACACAATTGTGTATGCCCACTCGATTGAATCTTTACGTGTTGAAGCTTGAAAGCGGCCAGCTGGCCGATAGAACATATTGGCATTCAACACACAAGCTAGTGCGCAAGCGGAATTGTGTACTGGGTGCTCAGTTGTGGAGAGTCACTACGTACTCAGTTGTGAGAGGGTCACTAGGTACTCAGTTGAGAGTAGTCACCCGCTATTGTGAAGATGATGTCCCAACCCTGTTGCTAAGAATGTGACTCTTGCCACACTATTAGTTATTTTGTACACTTTTTAAAATTTAGTTCACAATATCTAATTTTTAGGATGCTCGGTTTGCGCATAAAGCGAAGTCCAAACATGCTGCGACTTTTTAGCTTCTTACTGCTATATTCACATGCGACATGCGGACTGTTAACTAAAATGAAACTTGATGTTGAAGCATCGGTCAGAAATTTTTAGTTTTTCAACCGTTGTAGGTTGTACTTTTGGATGAGCCCAGCAGTGGAATGGACCCAGCAGCTCGGCATGACACCTGGCGTCTACTCCAGTCAGAGAAGAAAAGACGGACCATGATTCTGACCACTCACTTTATGGAAGAAGCAGACAGACTGGGTGACAGAATTGCTATCATGGCTGAAGGAAAGTTGCAATGTTTGGGCAGTCAAATGTTCCTGAAGCACGCTTACGGTTAGTGCTTTGCTGGCTTTGAATTGAACTTCTAAGAAACATTTGACTTCAAAGAACGACACAATTATATTATACTAGCTCTGCTGTACTCCTTCTGCGCTTATCGTGGATAGATTGGTTTTCAAATCACCGCATGCATGGAGGGGGATTTGAAACTTACTCTAAACACGAAGAAATTCACTGTTTAAAATTACTCGTCGCTTAAAAGATTTTTCGTCGGATTCTCCAAATTAAAACCAGAAAAACTGATGATTTGATTAGTGCTGGGACCGGTTCCGATTTTTGAAACCGGTTCCGGTTCCGGTTCTTGACTACCGGTTCCGGTTCCGGTTCCGGTTCCGGTTCCGGTTCCGGTTCTAGGTACCGGTTCCGGTTCCAATTGGTATTTTTGATAAAAAAGCTAAAATCACACGATTTTTTTATTTTTTTGACAATTGCTATAAAAACTTAATATATTTAACTGCACAAAGCTATGAACGTGTTTTTAAACAATGTTTTTGCTTACTTTTTACTATTTATATGCAAATATTTACTGTGAAAAAGATATGGTTTGTTTCATTTTTACCAATATGTTGTGGAAATTTTAACTACCAGAGCTTACCTTTACCAAACTACTAAGTATTCTCAATCTAGATAAACTTTTAGCTACTGCCCTTCAGAAAGCCAACGTCGCACAGAACTTTCCTCGATCAATTTCAAGCAGTCCAATAAAATTTGCTTATCGATTCAACAACTACAGTTACAACATTACAAAGTTAATGATTGAAAAAGCAGCTAATCTCATGTCGGGGTCGCAGATTTTTTGTGATCGAAAACTATAGCAGAAAACATTGGGGAAAATCGTTGAACGAGAATTAAAACTTTTCGAGCACTTATGCAGCACAAAGGTACAACTAACTTCATACCTTTAAAACCAAAAATGGTATGCTTCGATAAATAAAGTCAAGCTGCTAAGTTTTTATTTTACATAGAACTTGTTTTAATTTTTGTAGCTGAAATAAACAAATTTGTAACAAAAGAGCGCTATTCCCTTATCAAATCCTAAACCTATGTACCGCAAAAAGTACTAAAATATGACTATGAAATATGAAATTTTTAATAAATGCATTTTTTCGGTAGCGCTAGCCAATTGCTATTAATTAAATAAGAACGGTACCTCAGGGATACTGTTGCTCAGCTTAACCCTTAATCTGGAGTTGCGCCTTCAGTATACTGGTTTGCTTCAGTTGAAGTTTGCACACAAAAATTGCAGAGGCAACAGCTAAAGCTGGAAGAGTTGCCGTAAGCATCAAATCCTTAATGCTTACCTTTGTCATCCTTAAAGAAGAGTTAACACTGAATACACCTTAGTTTTTCTTTTTCTACAACCTTTTCAGAAAACTTAAAACATTGACTGAAAACTGTTATTAAAAAACTATTATGAATTATGAAAACTATTATTATCGTAAAATTGATATAAATCTTCTGCCATTTACACAACATCTTTCAAAAACAAAATTTCATATCTAAATAGAAGTACCAGAATAAAGTTAAATTCCAAATGCTAAATTCAAATTCATAAGAAAATTTTAAAATTTTACAAAATAAACCTTGATTGAAGTTTAAAACAGCCAAAATTAACACTAGAACCGGCCGGTTCCAAAAGCCACCGGTTCCGGTTCCGGTTCCGGTTCCGGTTCTAAAAATCCTACCGGTTCCGGTTCCGGTTCCGGTTCTACCGGTTCTTTTGGAACCGGTCCCAGCACTAGATTTGATGACTCATAAGCGACCGTAACAAAATTACACTCGAGCAAATTGCACCTATCGCTCGGATAACGGGTTATTAATATTTCAGTAATTACAATGCAGCTGTATTTGTGCATAAACTGTGCTCTGGATAATGCAGCTTTTCTTTGTTATGCACGTGGTTCGATAGTGGCGCAATTATAAATATGGTCGTCATAATTGCGTTCAGCAGGATCAGCATGTAGTTTCAGGTGCTGGTTATCACATTAATGTAGTGTTCAAGTCCTTGGGAAGACTAAATACAAGAACGAACGAAATAGAGGATAATCTAAAAGCTCTAGTCAAAGTGGTTCGAGATCACTGTCCAGCAGCAGAGCTGTATTCTTGTATTGGTGCCGAAGCTAGCGTTGTGTTACCAGCTGATGACAGGCAAAAGTACGTATCCTATTTGTGAACTTTCACAACAGTAAAAAGATATTTGAAAGCATGCAATTACATTTTTGCAACACAGCCATGTGTTAATGAACGCAATGAGAGGTTATGTAATAGATGAAAGCTTGAGATGTTAAGAAAAAGATGCCAACAGGCAGATAGTATTAAATTAAAGCGAACTGCAGGTAGTTTCCAGCTATTCAAAGGCCGTTAAAAAGAAACACGTTGACTGTCAGGGCAATACCATGCCAAGCCTGTTTTATTGTTAACATATGTTTTTGCTTAATTATGATGTTATTATGATATTTTACAGTTAAAAATATGGAGATCTCTGGTTCCAATTTTTGTGAATTGAGTTCCTTGTATTTTAATCATAAGTAGCAACTATTTTAGAGAAATGTTTAATATTTCAGGTTTGATCAATTGTTTGCAGATTTGGAATCCAAACAGGCTGATCTAAAAATCGGATCTTTCGGAGTTTCAATGACAACTATGGAAGATGTGTTCTTAAAGTAACTATTCAGACAATCTTTATGTTCAATGTCGGTTATATTTTCCACCTGTGATAATTTGAAAGCGGTTCAGACAATGTATGTTTCTTAACAAAGCTTCTGTTTCAGAGTAGCAGAGAAAGCTGGCGTTCAACGAGCCAACAATGATTACATTGAGGATAAAACAAATGAAATTATCCCTCCAGATATAACCAACGGTAATTCCTTAGAACGGCTAGCAAGATAAAGTGTGATAATAATTTCAGCATGCTGCATTAAGACAGCTTCAGGATTTAATCGGAATTTTAATTTAAAGTTTTAATTTTATCACAGCTTTTCGATTTCAGAATTTAACTTTACCGCCTCTGCGCTGAACAGGGGCCCTGTCTTGTGGTTTCAACAGTGGTACGCAATGTTTCTGAAAAGATTCAAACACTCTCTGCGGCATTATTGGCTTATGGTTGCCCAAACCCTGGTCCCAGTTTTCTGTGTCCTTCTTGCCTTGATTGTAAATACTACCCTGCCTAAACCATCCAGCTCTGGACCCCTCCATCTAAATGTACTTCAGTTTCAGTCTCCTGTAATCTACTTACTGAACAGCACGGCTAGGCTGTCCACCTATTTCCAGGAACAAATCAAGGCCCCAGCAAGAGTGCGACTTTTGGATTTCATCAATTTCAATGATTTTGCCGATTACCTGATCAATACAATGAATATGGTTGGCCTGAATAATTTCGACTTACACTACATAATTTCTGCCATTTTTCCCGTTAACAATTCTACAAATGCTACGACACTTGAGTCCACCGCAATTGGACTGTTTAACAACCAACCCTTTCATACACCGCCCATGGCACTTCATTCCATAGATAACGCTCTACTACTGCAAGCTACAAATAATAAATACAGGTATGCAACTGTTGTTGCTAATCGTTCTTATTAAACACCGTTTTGTTTGTCAAATATGCTATCTTAATTATACACTGGCTGTTCCCTGGCCTTTTATACAAGAACACATGTGAAATCAATTTCAAATTGTTCTTATTTAACTGTTTTGTTTGCGAAAATAATTTCAAAGTGAGTTTGTTTATAAATATTAAATGAATTTATGTAATGGAAATGTAATTATTCTTCACTTACAGTTTATCAGTATCGAATCATCCGTTGCCGCCGACGAGCGCTGACAAACTACGTGACTGGCTTGCCAGCGGTGTCCAGGAATTTCAGATTGCTTTCGCGTTGGTTTTCGGAATGGCCTTTCTTGCTGGCAGTTTTGCAGTATTTTTAGTGATCGAAAGATCTTGTAAATCAAAGCATCTTCAGTTTATGGGTGGCCTTAGCCCACTCGTCTTCTGGTTGGGTGCCTTCACTTGGGATATGATAAATTACCTATTTCCTGTAGCTTTAATTTTGGCATTATTTAAAGCTTTTAACATTTCCGAACTTATTGATGATGTGTCTTCGGCCCACATCCTTTGGCTATTTATTATGTTCGGTTGGGCGGTGATCCCGCAATGCTACAACGCCGCATTCTTGTTCGATGCACCTGCCAGTGCTTTTGTAAAATTGGCCATATTTAATATAATTACAGGTAAGTTTTTTGAAATGTGTATTAAAACAATATTTGTGGTTATTCTTTCACTTCCATTTTGTCATGGACTGATGAACATGAACAACATTCAAGCTGTAAGAGAGCAGTATTACGGCTGTAGAGCAGAAGTTAGGCTCTTCTTCCTGTTACTAAGTATTATCAAGAGTACATAATGATAAGAGTGTGACAAGCGTCACATTCTATGCAATGAAGGCAAAAACTATGCGATGCGCGCTAACGGCTTACCCCCTCCCCACAAATTGATCCCCCTCTCACACCGCCCCTATATGGGTACGTGGTCCAAACGGGGGTCGTTCACTGCTTTGCATAATTACACGCTGAAATTAACAGGGGCTCAATTTGGGGAGGGGGTGCAAGCGTGTATGCTTAACACATAGATGTACAAAATATACTAAGCGAGTGAGCGACCCCCGTTTGGAACTATGTACCCATATAGGGGCGGTGTGAGAGGGGGTCAGTTTGTGGGGGGGGGTAAGCCGTTAGCGCGCATCGCATAGTTTTAGCCTTCATTGCATAGAGTGTGACGCTTGTGACACTCTTATCATCCATGCCTGTAAAATTAAACATATTTTTTAACAAAATATGTAAATTTTAGGTGTTGTTCCACTGGTTGTTGTGACCATTTTACTCCTGCTGAGTGAAAGCGATGTAGCTGACGACTTAACTTGGATTAGTTTGGCATTTTTCCCCAACTTTTGCTTAGGTCAAGCTTTTGATATTTACTACATGAACAAGTACTTGGTGAAAACTTGCACAGATCTTAATCTAAATCCTACGACCTGTGGAGACGCCAGTTCAACTGCTTCAAATCAGACCATCTTTTGTTGCCAAGAAGGTTAGCTTGGCTAGATTTAGTCCTAATGGCATTGTTATTTCAACATTTGTTTTGAATAAACAGTTGGACACTTCCTGTTTGTTTTGAATGAGAATCGTTGCAAGAATATTCTCTGAGCTCAGGCCCCACATTTCCATTTATGGGTAATATTCCATTTTAGATGGCTTTACAACGAACGAATTGCAATGGTCTAGACCTGGTATTGGTAGAATCCTATTTTTCCTGGGAATTCAAGGATTAGGATATTTCGTGCTGCTGGCTCTAGTAGAGATGGGTGTTTTTGATAAACTGCGAAGACAGTAAGGTTTTCTATAAGCACATTCGTAATGTTTCACAACGGTTAACAAATCACAGTTAAGTGTGCTTTAGTTAGTTATCACTGACTCCGATACAATAAATGAAAATACAGTTAAAATTAATATTGCATGACACAAATTTAAAGTTGTAGTGGTTTACTGCATAAACCTACGTTTGATGGACAATTCGGGGAAAAGAATTTCAAATATAATTGTGTTATGTGTTGTCTTCTAACACAGTATATATATATATATATATACCTACTAAACTTTTAGGTTTTCTTTGAATGCATCAGTTCAACCACGCAATCAATACAGCATCAGCGATTTTAACTCTCGTCAGATAGATAACGTTGAGGAAGACGCAGACGTGCGTCAGGAACGACTCGCTGCGGAAGGAAAATATGAAGAAAGAAATGCAGACGAGGATGCTTTAATTGTGTCAAAATTGACTAAATTTTACAACAACTTTTGTGCTGTTCGCAATCTATCGTTTGCCGTAAATCGTTCTGACTGCTTCGGTCTGCTGGGAGTCAATGGTGCCGGCAAAACATCAACGTTTCGAATGTTAACTGGAGATCTGATCTCAACCAGAGGCGACGCATTGGTTTGTGGCTACAGTATCAACACAGATAAGCAAAAGGTAGCTGCTTAACTAAAAGCTTGCTTCATATCTGCAGATAAAAATTTTAATGTTTTATCAAAGTTCATTATTTTGCATTTATAGAATGGTTGGTCAGTCAGAAGCCAAGTCAGCCTGTGTAAAATAACTCCAGTCCCCTGCCACCATTAGATAATAGCAGAAAGGGAACAGCAAGCAACCACGATTTCATCCAGAGTTCCGATTCATCATTCTATTACATAGACATTTTATGATTTTGTCCAGATAGCATGCACGAATATTCTGACGTTTGAGGTGGTGGAGATTTAACAAAATCTCCTCATATAAATAATTTGAAGGCACAGTTGGTACAGGGAGTAGACAATCAGGATTTAGTTATACATGTCGCAGTCTAAAAGCATTTTCCGTCTAATTGCAATTAGACGGAGAATTTCAGTCTAATTGCAATTAGGCTAGCCTACTAGCATGAGACTGAGCAAAATGCTGTTAGACTGAAAATTTTCAGTCTAATTGCAATTAGACGTACTATTGTTCGTCTAATTGCAATTGGGCGAACATAGCCTCGTCTAATTGCATTTTGATGTAAAATGTGTTGGTTTATGTATAAGAACAGCGCTTCACTGTAACTGTATACGGAGAAGGGCACATAAACTCGAAAAGATATTACGTCATTAAGAATAGCTTTGAAAACATAGTATATAGAATTAGACATTGGAAACGTGAAAACTTTAAAGGATTTAAAGGATACTCCAAAGGATTTAGAAAACAGTAGAAATTATCTATAATTTATCAGAATTTGAAGACTTTCAAAAGCTTAAAATTTTCTAATTTTGACTGTCGAACTAATATTTGGATCTCAAGTTTTTATACAATTCTTACAATATTTTTATATTTGTTTTTTTTTATATTTTTATATTTTTTATATTTTTTTATATTATAATACATTTTTATTATTGCATAGAAACCCTCAAAGTAAAAATGGGCTAAAATAAAAAAAGTAACAGTATATAACATTCTTTCAAAACAGTAACAGTAATTCACAAATAACTGCGAACCCCCACAAAACCAAAACCTTTTATGCAATAAAATGGATTTTCTTGTTAAAATAATTTACTCCCCAGTGCTCAATACTTGGAATCCAAATTAAAGTTCGATTGGTCAAGGTATGAAAGTTTTTGGATGTCTTAAAATTAAAAGAAAATTATCTAAGATGTGTGCACTAAAGTTTTCAAGTTTTCAATATCTAAACGAAAAGTATTTCTACTATATATGCTCTTAAAGCTATATATACTTAAAATATCTTTTCGACCTTATGTGCCCTTCTTTACAGTTACAGTGAAACGCTATTCTTATACCTAAACCAAAACATTTTACATCAAAATGCAATTAGACGAGGCACTGTTCGTCCATTTGCAATTAGACGAATAATAGTACGTCTAATTGCAATTAGACTGAAAATTTTCAGTCTAACAGCATTTCGCTCAGTCTCATGCTATTAGACTAGCCCAATTGCAATTAGACTGAAATTCTCCGTCTAATTGCAATTAGACGGAAAATGCTTTTAGACTGCGACATACATGCCTTTAATTGTACATGGCTTTCTTCTTTTGTTATTTTTAAATAGATATCTGCACATGTTTCATTGATATTATAAAGGGGCTAAAACTGCTACAAACATTGTCACTGCGGTTTGCGCTTCAAAAGTAATATATCAAACCCTCTACCATAAGGAGATTTTATTTGACGTACAACAATTTGAAAATGAAATTGGATTTCACTTTAGGCTGGTGTCCTGGTTGGATATTGCCCACAATTTGACGCTCTATTGGAACTGTTAACTGGAAGAGAATTGCTCACCATGTTTGCTCGTCTTCGTGGAATTCCCGAAAAGGAAATTCCACAAGTCGTTAACTCTATTCTGACGGCATTAGGACAAACAGTCATAGCAAATTCATTGATAAAGACGTATAGGTGAGACGTAGTTACACAACATACGAGTTTAAAATTATGTAACCTGCCACTTTTGTTTAAATGATGAGTAAACTCGTGGAATGATTTTGTAAAAAAATATCTTTTACAACAGATTTATAAACCAGTCTTTCAAAATTGCCCTTTCAGAAGGATATTTATTGCTATTTATTACATTATTACTTTCATTAATTAAGTAATTATATGATTTATATTAAGTAATTATCTGATGGTTGTATAAGTGACAAAATCAAATGATAAGTTAAACTATCTGTTATAGTGGAGGAAACAAAAGGAAACTAAGCCTGGGCTTGGCCTTGATTGGTGAACCGCCTCTTATAATTTTGGATGAGCCGACAAACGGAGTTGATCCCGCAACTAGACGATTTGTATGGAAGATATTAGCAGATATCAGAAAGCGTGGATCTGCCATTATTCTTTCCTCGCATAGGTACAGCTTTCATAACTAAGCTATAAGCATACTTCATAGCACGGTTCTGCACTTCGAAGCTAAACCTTTGTTTTGTGTCGCAGATTACTGTTCTGCTACTAAAGCGCATGTTGTATTTTAGCATGGAAGAATGCGAAGCGCTCTGCTCACGAATTGCCATCTTGTCGAAGGGTCAAGTGAGATGCATTGGATCACCGCAGCATCTTAAAAGCAAATTTGGCAACGCTTATTCTGCAGTAATTAAGCTTAAAGCGTCTGCCTATATGTCGGTACTCAGCGCAGCTATGAAACAGCTCTTCCCGCCACTAACGTACAAGGTAAATATCCTATGTCGTATTTCCGTGGCATTGGTATACTGAATGAAACACAAAGACTGTTCTAGCTGTTTGGTTAGTGAATCTGCTATACTACTGTCAAACTTAAGTATAATGATGGGAATCAGGATCTTGCTCTGAATCAGCAAATCAGCAGTTGCATTTCAAATATATATATATATATATATATATATATATATATATATATATGTATATATATATGTGTGTGTGCGTGTGTGTGTGGTTCTGTGTGTGTGTGTGCGTGCGTGTGTGTGTGTGTGCGTGCGTGTGTGTGTGTGTGTGTGTGTGTGTGTGTGTTTCTGTGTGTGTGCGTGTGTGTGTGTGTTTCTGTGTGTGTGTGTGCGTGTGTGTGTGTGTGCGTGTGTGTGTGTGTGTGTGTGTGTGTGTTTCTGTGTGTTTCTGTGTGAGTGTGCGTGAGTGTGTGTGTGTGTGTGTGTGTGTGTGTGTGTGTGTGTGTGTTCGTGTGTGTGTGTGTGCGTGTGTATTGCATTGAATGTGTGCAATCAATGGCAAAGCAAAGTTATCGAATGTACACATTCAATGAACAAATTCATTAAGTATACGTTGGCACATTATTTTGCTCATAAATTAAAATTATTACACTAAATCATATTAGGACCTCCCAATCCTAATCCTAGGACATCCTAATAGGACCCTTACTCTTTTTGCATTTTAGCATAGTTCAGAACACCAAGAAAGCGGAAAATAATAAAATAAAACGTTTCGAAATTTTTTGGTAAAAACCCAACCTTAATGGTTACGGAGAAATAGGAGAAAGGTAATTGGACCCTTTATTCTGGTATGCTGAACCTTTCCTGTACGAAAATGGGGGGGGGGGTGAAGGCCAAAATTAGGGTTGACCTTAGACCTGACCTTGCAATGCAGGACACCAGAAACTTCACACAGTAAACGTATAAAATCTACAGATTCAAGCTAGGCCAAAGATCGGCCAGCGGCCAACGTTGGCTGGCCAACGCACAAAACTATTTCGGGTAACAATTTTAAATATGGGCAAAATAATGTTCCAAGTTAAACTCATTGAATTGATTGATTCAGGTCATTAAATGTGTACATTCAATAACTTTATCATTGAATGTCTACATTCAATGACACCAATCGGTTCCACTGGAAGCGGTAGAACCGGAACCGGAACCGGAACTGGTATGTAGCATTTGGAACCGGACCGGTTCCAGTGTAATTTTTGTCTCAGATGATGACAAATGTAACCAGAAATTAAGTGTTCAGCCTGCACATTTTGAAAATTTCTTTAGCTCTTAAATTTAAATTTTCCCTCCCCAAATTCTGAAAATTTCTCTATTTAGGTTTTAAATGGGGTTTTCTGGGAGTCTGCCGAAACTCATTTTACGGCATTATTCTCCAGCCAGTAAGGGTTTTACTTTTTCTTGATGCGAGATACCCACTTACTTTTGAGCGGATGATTCCTTTTGGAGTCATCGACTTTAAAGCATTATTACTAATTGTTTGCTTAGAGTTAAGAAGCCACCTTTATATCAAAATATAGCCGAAGATTTTCTTTTTCCAATCTATACCTGGAAACTTAGAGTTTCTGGAGTTTTCACTAAATATTAGAATGAGTGCACTTTTTTATTTTTGGGAGCAAAGCAAAAAAGAAAGAAAGGATCGCACTCTTGAGTCCATATGTTTGTAGCTTAGTTCTTAATTTTTATCACAGCATAGGGTAAACTTAAGAAATTAAAAGAACGGTTAAGCACAATTAACAAATCGCAGGCATATATAGGGATGTAAAATGTAACAAAGTAAAAATGTTAAAAACATTTTTATGCATAGTTATTAATGATAGTGAAATTTTGGACATTTTAGCAGGTTTTTTACACTTTCTAGCGCTACTTTTTTTACACTTTTAACACTTTCAATGTAGATCTTTAATACTTTTTAACACTACTTTTTCGAAATTATTATACTTTTTTACAGGTACACTACACCGCCAATGGTTAGGATTTCAGATATAATAAATCTTGCTAAATCTGTCACTACTTTAATACAAAAAGAAAAACTGAATAGTTTCTGAACCCGCAGGATATAGGATTGCGAGCAATAAACATAATTCTTGATCAATTGTCAAATAAAATAAATAAAAGAGGACCAGCTAATAGCTTTAGTGGGTGTGGCATGCCTGAACGTCATAAATCCGATAGTTTCTAGCGGTTGAATTATCTGTGAGTCATTCATTACCATGGTACACGGGAAATTAGTTTAGGATTCAAACTTTTTTACATATTGCTTACACTTTTCTACACTTTTTACTAGTAATTCGCTTACTTTATTAGTAATTCTAATTAAAAATTTTTTCTCAGAAATTTCGTTAAATTCTAGAGTGACTCATGAAGTACTCTTGAAGGACCATCAGCTGGCACAAAATGAGCGAATAACTCAAAACTTTGTTCGCCAGGCGACTTTTGGCGAACCAATAAAAAGTCAATTGTTTTGTCGAACCATGCGTGACTCAAAGCTAAATGTTCGTGACTCATACATAGTTTTCCTTGCTGTTTCTGGAGCAAACAGTTCCAGCACTGGATCAAAGAGTTGGTTCGCTAAGGAAACACACGCTATTAATTTAATAACTATTTCATTAATTTTTAATACCGTAATTAGTTTATCCATAACATTGAAACATCGGAATAATGTGTGCCAATACAATCGAAAATTATGCGTTAGATGCTACAGACGCTAAAGTAAACTTTTTAAACATTTCCGATACGGATTCAATCCGTAATTGCAAAAAATCTCCAACTTCTGGGGGGCTCACTTTCAATACTGTTTTCAGGGATCAGTAGTTCTCAGAATTTTCAAAACTGAATGCATGTTTGATTCTTACTACCTTTTTCTCAATGCTATTCCTAAATATTTCATTAATTTTTTATACTTTAATTAGTTTAAATATATATATATATATATATAACATTGAAATATCGGAATAATGTGTGTCAATAATATTGAAAATTACTCAAGGTATTGCGTTAGATGCAACAGGTGCCAAATAAAATCTTTTTAAACATTTCCATTACGGATTATTCTGGAATTGCAAAAAATCTTCAACTTCTGGGGGGTCCGCCCCCATAACCCCGCCGGATACATTGTCCGCATCTATGTTCTATAGGTACCCTTGTATTCGTGCATTATTTCCTGTTATGTAAGAAGCATCAACTTTCTAAACAGTCTAAATAGTGGTACACTAAAGAAATTATTAAAAAATTTTATAAAGAAATCAATTTATTGCACATAAAACACGATAAAACAAAAGTTCTACCTGGATGCAAAATTTCTTAACCGGACGCAACTTAAACTTAGCGGGACGCAAGGTTGACGCAAATCCGAAAACCAAAAACCCTGCTCCTCTGCACACTTATAACTGAACCAGTAATATATAAGCGTGACACATCCTCTGCACACTTAGGTATGACTGAACCTCCCGCAAATTTGTATCCACTTGAAGCGAGGGTACGCTCTCTCTCTCTATGCTCGTGTCTTAAAGGTTGACAACACGAACAGTAACGCAAATTTCGTGTCTACTCTAGCTTTAGAACACACTCATATATTATATCGAGCGAATTTGCTTGAGCAAATAAGGTCCAATTGAAGAGGGGCCAGCCGTTAAGGCCAGTTTACACCACCAAACTTTCGCCAAACCAAACCTTGGCCAAACTCAGGTTTGGTGAAAAAAGTTTGGCAAACTTTGTGTTTACACTACCAAATTCCGTTTGAACAAACTTCCTCCAAACATTCACCAAACTTTAGGAGGGAACCAATGAAATTAAATATGAGCGCCAGTTTCAACCTCAGACCAGAGAGGTAGAAAATACCCCCACAAAAGTTTTCAGCTCGATTAGTGAAGGTTTGCAACTTCTATGGCTGCAGAAAGCCTCTACACAGGATCCGACAGACTGAAAATGGCGGTTTCGGCAATTTTTGATGATTAAAGTTGACATAAAAATTTTTTCACGCGGTAGAATTTCTTGCCATTTGACACAAATGAGTACTCCTATAGGGCCTCCTTCTATGGCAAATAACAGCCTTATAGCTCGCACCAGTAATAAAATTTTCCTTGCGTTAGCCAAAAATTTTTAAATTTTTGCCGAAACTTCAACTTTGAAGAGTAATTCCCTTCGATGCAGATAAGATACAGACATCTAGTATTTTTCTGCAGGTAGGGACATGATGTGCCAAATCATATTGGCACATGGCAGTTTAGAAGCTTAGGCCTAGCAGTCAGTAGAAATTTTTAATTAATTATGTTTGTGGTTGCGAAAAATGGGGGATCGGGCACATAGGGTAAACTTGGCATGTATGGACGATGTCGACTTCAGCCTACCTTTACGTGCTTTCCAACTTGGCTTGTATGAACACTGAATGTTTGTTGTATGGACGCTACTTGGCATGTATGGACACAAAATTTGCATGTAAATCATAGGAGATCCCTCAGCTGTCCTGCTGAAATTCACCAAAATTCCACTTTGCTTGTATGGACGCTTTTAAGCTGCTTGAAACGGCCTATAAAATACATGCTAAATTAAGCGTCCATACAACAATAAATGAAAAGATTTCGCCATAAATAAAAGAAAAATTAATAGTTTTTCTATAGTTAAATTTTATTCAGTAAAATTGGTACCAATGAATAGAGAAATTATCACACGTTTCAGCAATATGAAATTCAGAATAGTTTAGTTTGTTGTTAATATTCGCGCAATCCTCTAAACTTAGACCAAAAAATTATTGAAAAATCAAGCAAAATGCGATCTTCATAAAACCGGCAAATAACGTGCGACAGAAACATCCTACACGGATGTAGTTTAGTTGATTAGAACCATTTTGGTACGAGCTTTCCGACGGTGTTATCAATTTTTCAGTTGGCCCAATATTGAGTACACTAGCTTATCAAAACCGACCCATCGTCCATACAAGATTATCGTCCATACATGCCAAGTTTACCCTAAAGACGGCTGCACATGGCTGGGAGGCAGCGAAGGTCTCAGTACCCGATATTATTTTGACCACACCCATGCTCTATATCTTCGCCAAAAAGTAGGCGAATCGGAGAAAGTCGGGGCAAGTCGATTTTAGTAGCCCCCCCTTAAGCTGATATGCTTTTTGCAAATTCGTTTTGCAAAATAAATTACATCGCCTAAAAGCTCAATGTCTCAGCCACATTTTGCCGTATTTTGGTTTTATATACACTGACATCATCGTCCAAAAAATCAGATAGAACGTTTCTGATTTTAAATTTGAACAGAATCTCTCCTGCGAAAATTTTTTCGCAGCATTTGCATTTCCCGCCGCACATTAATCGTTTTAGCTTTACCTGAAAACCTTTATATTTTTAGAATGCTCAGATAGTCTGCAATTTTTTGACGTAAATTTTTATAGTAATGTTCAAAACGTGATTTTATCTAAATTTTTAATTAATCTCTGTTAAATTTTAAAAATGTGCCAAATAAGGGCGGGCAACTGGAGCTTAAACAAGGGACAAATTTGGAAGCCGCAACGTCGTCGGATCGACTCCAAGCAATGGCAAATATGGTTTTTATTTTTGTATCAAAGAAGCTATTACTTTATTCTGACATATTCTATGGTTATTAACCGTGAGGACTGTATTTTATAATTGTCATATAATTGATAAAATTAAAACATTGACGAAAACGAAAATTCTGGCAGTAATGTTTCCACATTGTCACACGGACAAATAATTAACTAAAGTCTGACACAAAAATGTGTGTACAAAATCTGTAAGGCCTCCAGTGAACTAAATATACGTCGTAACCCCATAAAACCATATATTTTCGGAATACTTGCAGCCAGACGAACATTTTTATCAAATTTAAATTTTTTAAAAAATTCAAAAATTTTAAAATATTGGTTTTTCGGGGAATTTTTTCGGACCGTTCAAGGTATTCAGCTCATTCATTCCGAAAAATTTTCCCATCCGAAGACGCATCGATTGACACAAGAACGGAAAAAATTGGTTGAGAAATAAATATTTTATTCTAAAAACTAGTTTTTCCATTTTCTTTGATGTTTGCCGCATTTTACAGCTTTGACTGGTTGTTACTCACGACTCGTTCAACGGAAATTTTTTTCGATTAGATTTTCAGGACCACCTAGGCGTCCGCTTTCAACTGATATATGTGCTATTTCAAATTTTAAAAGTTGATTTTTTTGAAAAATACCACTTTTTGACCAAAAATTTCGGCATAGCGATTTCAGCAAAAGTGAGTAAAAATAGCGTAATCATAAAGTTCAATTTGAGCTGAATACAACGATATAAGGTTTTCGTGGCTACGACTTATATTGCGTCCGCAATGATTTTTCAAACAATATCAATTATTTCAGCTGCTTTTTGGCTCTCTTTGATGTTGCCGCCGTGATTTGACTGAATCAGTGTAAACTAAAGTCTGACCAAAAAATGTAGAAAGCGAAATTGTTTTCTTTATATCTCAAAAACGCTTCCAGATAGCTAACACGAAGTATATATTTTCTGAACCGGACTGATGAGATCTTTCTTTTCGTGAAAAACTTTTTTGAAATTTCCCGTGCGATTTCAAAGGGCGCCGCTTTTATATGTACAGAAGGATTGGTACATGGTACTGCCGCGATTTTTTCACGAAAATTTTCCCCTTATATGAAAGTGCTACACACCAAATTTCAACTTTTTTGGCTGAAAATTGCGTGAGTTATTCAATTTTTTAGATTTTCAAAATCCTTTGATCTTTGCCGCTTTTTCGACTTTGACTGGCTACTGCTCGTGACTTGCTCAGTGAAAAAATTTTTCGATTAGATTTCCAGGACCGCCTAGGCGTCAGCTTTCACCCGATATATATGAGATTTCAAAATTTCAAAGTCGATTTTTTCGAAAAATACCACTTTTTGACCCAAAATTTCGACATAGCGAGTCTAGCAAAAGTGAGTAAAAATTACATAATCATAAAGTCCAATCTAAGCTGAATCCAATGATATAAAGTTTTTGTGGCTACGACTTACATTGCGTCCGCAATGAATTTTTAAACAATTTCCCTTATTTCATTTGGTTTTTGCTAGTTTACACTGGCTCATTCAAATCAAGGCGGCAACATCAAAGACGGCCAAAGACCACCTGAAATAAGGGAAATTGTTTAAAAATTCATTGCTGGCGCAATATAAGTCGTAGCAACAAAAACTTTATATCGTTGGATTCAGCTTAGATTGGACTTTATGATTATGTAATTTTTACTCACTTTTGCTAGACTCGCTATGTCGAAATTTTGGGTCAAAAAGTGGTATTTTTCGAAAAAATCTACTTTCAAATTTTGAAATCTCACATATATCGGGTGAAAGCTGACGCCTAGGCGGTCCTGAAAATCTAATCGAAAAATTTTTTCACTGAGCGAGTCACGAGCAGTAGCCAGTCAAAGTCGAAAAAGCGGCAAAGATCAAAGGATTTTGAAAATCTAAAAAATTGAATAACTCACGCAATTTTCAGCCAAAGAAGTTGAAATTTGGTGTGTAGTACTTTCATACAAGGGGACAATTTTCGTGAAAAAATCGCGGCAGTACCATGTACCAATCCTTCTGTACATATAAAAGCGGCGCCCTTTGAAATCGCACGGGAAATTTCAAAAAAATTTTTTCACGAAAAGAAAGATCTCATCAGTCCGGTTCAGAAAATATATACTTTGTGGTAGCTATCTTGAAGCGTTTTTGAGATATAAAGAAAACAATTTCGCTTTCTACATTTTTTGGCCAGACTTTAGCAAAAACCAGCTGAAATAAGGGATATTATTTAAAAATTCACTGCTGACGCAATATAAGTCGTAGAAAGAAAACTTTTATATCGTTGGATTCAGCTCAGCTTGAACTTTATGATTATGTTATTTTTACTCACTTTTGCTAATTTCGCTTTTCCGAAATTTTGGGTCAAAGTGGTATTTTTCAAAAAAATCTATTTTCAAAATTTGAAATACCACATATAGCAGGTGAAAGCGGACGCCTAGGCGGTCCTGAAAATCTAATCGAAAAAATTTTCCGTTGAGCGAGTCGTGAGTAACAACCAGTCAAAGCTGCAAAAAGCGGCAAACATCAAAGAAAATGGAAAAACGAGTTTTCAGAATAAAATGCTTATTTCTCAACCGATTTTTTCCGTTCTTGTGTCAATCGATGCGTCTTAGGATGGGAAAATTTTTCGCAATGAATGAGCTGAATACCTTGAACGGTCCGAAAAAATTCCCCGAAAAGGCGATATTTTAAAATTTTTGAAATTTTAAAAAACTTTAAATTTTATAAAAATGTTCGTCTCGCTGCAAGGATTCCGAAAATATATGGTTTTATGGGGTTACAACGTATATTTAGTTCACTGGAGGCCTTACAGATTTTGTACGCACATTTTTGTGTCAGACTTTAGTTTTCGCATTTTCACTTATGAATGTCAAAAACAAAACAAAACAAAAGTGTCCCTTATTTAGTGTCAAAAAGCTGTCCCTTATTTGGTGTCCGTCCACTTGTCCACTGTCCCTAATTTGGCACAGAGTGTCCCAAAAATTAGCAAAATTTTGTAAATTTTTGACATTTTTTGACCAAAATTTTAAAAGCCAAGAAGTGTTGCAAATCGTTTGTTTTCCCACCGATATGAATGATAACAATGATAGTAACGTTGATACAATCATAAATTATTGCAAAATATGAATTTTTAAGAATTTTTGAATATTTTCGATTTGAAACCCTCAATTTCCAGGCCCCGGCCACGATGAGGTCCCGACCTCGGCCCCGGTGCATCTCTACAGTTTCAGGTACGTGGCCTGACTCTTACACAATTGAAACAGCTATCCATTCAACATAAAAATAGATTGTGAAGTTAGCTTTATGTGCAAAGCTAGCTCAGGTGACAACATCTTTTAACATGGGCCACGACTAAACACGATTCTCACTATTAACCATGAAACGTCAATACTTTCATTTTAGGTAATGCCAGGTGCGTACCCCCCGGCCATCCAATTCCATATTCCAAAATCCTGCACCAGCTGGTCTCATCTCTTTGGTACTATCCAGAAATTTTTCGACAAACCAGAATATGGGTTACTTGACTACAGTGTATCGCAAACTTCTTTGGAACAGGTGTTTCTCAGTCTCAGTGGTGGATTGGAAACTGGGCCAGAAGCTATGACCGATCAATTTATAGACATTCCTCTATAGACGTAAATTACTCAACTGTCGTCTGCGAAAACAGGATCCACTCATCACCAAAAGACGCGACCCCCAAAACTGAATCAGGGAACTTAAGTGCCAGCTATCAAATATCTAGTTCATGACGAACCATGAAAGGGTTACTTTCCGCCAAAGCAATTCTATATCAAGCAAATATTTTTACTGTCTCGGAAGTATTGTATTTTCTGTATATATTTGTTTTCAGTAAAATGTCGAACTAACGTCAGTATGAATCAAGGCTTCTGACTTTGCCCTTACTTAAATGCATTGAGATGATAGCATAAATACAATTTTAATAGAACAAGTACACACGCATACAGAGCAGGGAAATCATTACAACTTTAAAAAGATGGTAATAACGAGTTGTCCTTAAAACACGTAATAACATAAACTATACCATGAAGCTAATTTTTTCGTCTTAAAACGATATAACTAAGTTTACAATCAAATGTTTCAACTGAACATAAGATAGAACCTCCCGTTCCCACACATTCAAGGCCAAAACAAATCCATCAGAACCGGTGTACATCTCTATTAAGAAAACTTCAAAATTAAATGCCTCATATTATTGACTTGTTATGCTAATTATGCTTGTTATTTAAACAACAAAACTTAGTTTCCCATTATAAAAGTAAACATCCAGTTTTATTGGCACTCCTCCTAAAACAGCCAGTAATTTAAATTGATGACTGAAAATAGCTAGATTGTAAAAGAACTAAATACAGAAATCTAGAATTATGTAAAAAATATGATACAAAATATCCAGAGGCAACTTTTAAGATCTGTCAGAACATACCGTTTCGTTAACATACGTAAAGTAGTTTCACGCTGTTGCAAAAGGAAAGCAGTGACGAGTATGTACTAAGCGTAATGTATCAAGAAGTTTCCACAAAGCACAAAATAAACTAATATTTTCAATCAAATCTTCAACAGCCAGTACAACACTGACCCCTGTTTTCCTAAGTTTTGTAGACAAAGTAGAATAGAAAACAGTTGGTGACAGTAACTAATCTGAGACAACAAGTTAACAGAAAAACAAACATTCCAAAAATACATCAACAACAGTGGGCATAAAATTAGTGATTAGAAAGTGATTTTTTAATATTAGCATAGTCAAAAACTGATCACACGCAAAATGATTAAGTTGCAACTCTATGACTTTTCCGAATGGAGTTACTATTGAAAAGCTGCTGAAATTAGTAAGCTGACCGAGCTGAACACACGTCTGAAAGAGGCTTTTGGCAAAGTGTGAAATTTTTTGTGTAACATTATAATTTTATAGAATTTAATATCATATGCGCACCACTAACAACATCAAATAGAGTTTGGATAAATATTTCTGCACGTGTACTACATGCCCTGTTTACTTACTGTAATATTTAAAATCTACCGGCGAACTTGACATTAGGCTTTAATAATGAATAATTGACATTTATCGCACAAGTTCATTGACTACAAGAACAGTGGTCACAAAACTGACCATGTTCCGGAAGCTTTTTAGACAAGAACAAAAAACTCTGGTGACAATTACTGAAGTCCCACATGTGAATTTTAACGACAAATTAAAAGTCAAAAATTCGCTCACACAGTTTTATACACACACGAACAAACACAAAATTAGAATCCGTGAACGTTAACTTGGGATTCTTTGGCAAAGCCTACTTTGATGAGAAAGTCACGAATATTGTTTCGCTGATCGCCTGTTACCTGGATGACTTCACCATACTCGGGATGTTCCACAACTAAACCAAACAAGGACACTGCTTAAAAATAGGGCACATTTCATGCAATGACCTATCGTTGGCGACACTGTGAAGTCGTCAGTGGAACATGAGAAACTTAGGTGGTGAGGAGGAGTGACTCAGCTAAAGTTGAAGAAAAGAGCAATCATTTAGAAACATTTGCCAGGCCATTTGGGGCAAGCTCCCCAGATCCTACCCGACTCTATGTTATTTATGTTTGCTCATTTCTAAACTTTTGCAATTTGCTTTAAATTCCCCCAAAAGTACGTAATATCCTCACTCAGAAGATGAACACGGTAATAAGACGGTATATACATAATAAGGAAGCAAAGCAGTATGCCCGAAGAAAATACTAACTCCTGGATAATGCACCTAACTAAAATAGACGAAAGAATTTGCCTTAGAGAAATTCAGTTAAAACCGGGCCAATTTAAATAAATTTCCCCGCTTTTCGAATGAATGAGCACGTACGTACACGAATGTATCAAATGGACTTTTAGTAGAAAAAATATAAGATACTGCAACGACATTGCATTCTAGTAGACACAAACACTACAGAGTAGCGGGCATACCGGGGCTGGCTTTATCTCACAGGGTCCCCCCTCCAGACTTGGGTTGCCCCCCCCCAGAATCACCCCATTCCAGGATTAGGGATTGCTGGCTCCCAGACTTCAAATGTCAACAGAATAAATGGGGTCTTGAGAATAAACTTTGAAAAAATTTTCCAGCTTTGCCAGATTTTTAGGTCTTTTTTAGCATTGTTAACCATTTTAAGCTTATATTTGATGAAAATTGTTCAATTTTTAGCTCCGCAGCAACAATAGCAATTTTTAAGCATTTTTGAAAAAATTTCCGCTCCCCCCCGAAATCGGTGACCCATCCAGACCTGGGGGAGGGCCCGCCCTCCAGACTTACCCCTCCAGAAATTTCGGGCAAGGAAAAGTAGCAGGGTGGTGAATTATTCTGAACTGCTTTAAAAGAATTATGTGAGCAGTTTCTGCTTCGGGACCGCAGTGAAAATAATATGACTGAAGCTTGATGAATGAATAAATTATAGTCAGGGGGGACATCACCGGCAGTGGGGGAAAATAATGGCTCACTCTGCTCGACTGGCACATCATAGAGATACAAAATCTAGGGCAAATGAAAGTTCGAGTTTTGTATTTTAAGACCATAATACAAATGACCATTCCTGTCGATTGAGCGTTCGTGTGTGGGTCCGAAGTTGACACACAAAAACTGCCTAAAAATTTAAGGATTTTTCAAAATTCCTAAGATTATGCCAAATTACTGGTAGTAGTTATAGGAGTTCTTTTGTGCACGAAGGGGTTAGTGGATGTGCTTTATAACGTGGGCTAGTCGGATTTTTGCTAGGTCACACGGATGAGAAATAGTGACCATCTTTTCGCACACTTTTTCCACCAGAAGGAGAAAACAAGGGTGTGCTTTCCCCTCACAGATTCGGTTTTTTATTTAAGCAAAAATAACAAGCATATATATATAATTGTTTATATATATACTCATTTGAACTGTTATACCCCTCAATAGACCTTCTGCTGCAGAAAACTGCCATATGCCCTGCCCCTGTGGAGGAATGCTGGCAAATATTGCGGATAACAAGAAAATTAGGGTCCAGAAACAACATTTTTGTGATATTATGAACTGTGGGCATTCCAGAGAGTTTCATAAGTTTGGATCTGCAAAAGACTACACCTGCCATTGATGACCCCTGTACACTTGATTTTGCCTGCCATTATAAGTAAAACACTCAATTTCTTGAAGGTTAATATTGCAAAAGGTGTATTTTATCACTGCAAGCGAACATAGAAGATTAAATTATAAAATGCAGGAGAAAATAAGATTCTGTAGACAAATAGACAAAAAATCTTAATTTCCTAGCAATGTTGGTCCATTATTAAATTTGGCTTGTCTGATGGATAAGATTAAGCCTGGCTGCTGGCAACGAGTTTTTGGAAGTACGTAGATATTGCGTTTTATGCCTTTAAATGTCATTTATGAGCTGTTATGGTGATAAAGGAACGAAATTTGGTACCATATTTTCCCCCACTTGTTGGGGAAGAAGATGGTATATATTGAGGCTAGCCCACTTTAAGTACAACCGAATGCTGATTTTACTGGCAGTATAATAGAAAGTACAGGTTCAGCCCTACCTGCTGGTATATAAACAGTGTGGCTAGCTACAGTCTGTAGCGAGTAATAACCTTATTTCGAAAATCGTTGTTCCCCCCCCCCGACTATATGTAAAGTATGTAAATGTATCAATGTTTTAAAGATGTTTTCATGAAAACTCATTAAACTATATATTATATACACAAATCCATAGCAATGAAAATTATAAAATCTTTCTTTTCCAAACCGCATAGGAAATTTTTGTGCAGGACAGCAAAACTTAATCTGAGGACCTGTGATGTAAAACCAGATATTATACCACCCGCTTTCTGTCAATTCATTCTTTTGCGAACATACTATACGCACCTGTTCCATTACAAGAGTACTGTTTCTTTAAGTATCTGACAATCTTCTTAAAATCATATTCTGGGCTGAGGCCCTGAACTGTTGTAATAGTCTTCCGTCCAGTTCGCTGTTGAATTCTAGAAAAAAATACGTATGTATATAACGAAGTAAATTATAATGTAATATTTCTACGCACCGGCGTTCCAGGATTATGAAAGAGGATGGGACCGATGAGGAAATATCTTAAAAATGCTAAACATTTACTTTCGCCTACAGAAAAGGAAGTAACTAATGATGACGACTTGCAGAATAAAACATAGAAACAGTTCGTTGCCTTGTTACCCTCGGCATTTTCACTGAGCGACCCGTCACTAAAGTGTGTCCAGAAAATTGCAAATTTATATACAATTTATAGTCGAGGAGGGTAAAAAAACACCGGCAAAGAGGGGTAAGAAAAACACCCATATGGAGAGCTCAAGGTAGCAGATAGAGAGACCTCGTGTAGCGCAAATAAAAGGGCGATCTTTATACAACAAAAGCATACCCAAAACATTGGTATGGGCCAAAGCAGTCGACTCTGATAGTATTTCAAAGTTGACCTCCTCAAACCACAACCAAATTTCCAAAACCTAAAAATTTCGAAGTTTGCTAAGCCTATTTCTAGAAACCTGTAAGGAAAACGTAGCTAGTCTTTTGCATGGGGGTATATGTGGACCCCCTCTATCGTTTGGTATAGACGGCATCCTCCTATCTTTTATCCAAGGTTGAGTGCTGACATGTTCTTTAATACCCGCCAATTTTGGCAATCGGCGGGTAAAAAAACAGCACCCAATTTTTAAAAATTATCTATTATGCAGTTCTGAGCATTTCTGACCATCTTAAGGGGGGGGGGTCACTTTGGTCAAAAATCGATAGTCACGGATTTCGCTCATTTTCACACATAATATGCCCCCATATGTTCTCAAAAATAACTTCGAATATTAGTGTTCGAAATCAAACTGTGACAGAGTTATTCAGGTTCAAAGCCGGAAAACTTGAAAATTCCGGTGATGAGCCCTGCAAGGTCAGGTGGAGACCAAACGCGACCGAAAACAGGGTTAACCGATACATCAAATTAAAGCCTTTACTAAGGTATATAATATTTAAGTGCAGACGTGGCTCAAGGCCAGCTATCCAGGCGTTCATAATGCATGCTTGAGTGCTGCACTGACCTAACCTTGCAGGACTGTCCAGTATAACTTTAACTCGTTTTATCTTGCACAGACAACATTTTAGACCCATGGTTGTATGAGAAAAGTTGCTCCTCGTTCCATTAGCTATCGACTGATACCCATTTTGTCTATATTTGGAAAAATTTCAAAATTGACCTTTTTCACCTATAATGATCAAAGGTGCCGCCACAGCAGCATGTTCCATATTGACGCATTTGTTTTGACCACATTATGTGACAGACATTGACACATTAATTAATCTGCCAAGTTTGGTGATTTTTTACCACATAATGAGTGAGAAATTATCAAAAGAATGTGAAAATTATGAAAAATGGCCATTTTTAGCAAAATTTGCTGTTTTTGTGGCAAGTTTTTTGAGCTTACTATAGATGATAGAAACATTCGAGTACTTTTATATATAAGACGTGGTTTTATGCGTAGAGTGCAGCTATCTATTGGTCGTTTCTATAGCTTTTGCCAATCGTTCAGGACAAGCAAAAGAGTACCGTAGGTCCTGTTTTTCATGGTCCAAAAATGGCCGATTTTCCAAAATTCTGACTTTAAAAATTCGCCAGAAATCTAATATTGAATAGAATCGCTTCAGAGAAGATATAAGCTGCACTCTACAATATGTCCTTAATGGTTCTGAAAAGGTTTCAGGTTCTGACTCTTATACAGCGAAAAATTTTTCTGCCACCAACTTTTTAACCTAACTTTTTCATTTTCCTATGTTTAACACATGTCGAGGTCACCTTTGAGGGTCTGTACAGAACGATAGAAGCAATATTTCGCAAAACGCTCTTGTCTTGTTTCGCGGACCCATGGGGACTACAAAATGTGTGAAAATGAGCAAAATCGGAGATGGTCGAAAAATCGGCAAAAAAGTGACCCCCCTTAAACGATAAAGCACGTCTTGTTTTGTGATTCTGGTTCAAAAAATACGCACTTAGGGCCTCAAATAGGTCATAATTTAAGGATGAAAATTTGCAGCAGCATCGTGCCAGGTTTCCTGTTTTCAAGGCAAATTTTTCAAAAATTCGAAAAACTTACTGAAATTGTCATTTAATGCTAAAAATAACTGAAATAATGTTAAATAATGACATCTGCAAGTGCGATATTCGATATCTGGCCAGGATCGTTCAGGCGGCCGGCCCAAAGTTGGTCCGGCCAAATGGCCATTTTGGAAAGTCCCAACTCCACAGAAAAGAGTCAAAAATAGGCCTAAATATGCTGTTTTGGGCCATTTAATGGGACGCATGCAAGGGTTATCAGGGTCGCAGAACACGATGAGCATAGTCGCAGCGCGGTGCGGTGCTACTATCGTGCTGCACTGTCATGCAGCAACCATAGAACTCTGGTTGTAGAATTACCGTATATGGTAAAACATTAAATTGGGTGTATAGATAGCTCGTGACATGGCAAATTAACGTAGCTTCATTGACACTATAGTTTGCACCCGGTTGCGCTGCAGTAGAGTGTTGCGGAAGTATAGCACGGCCTATAACTAGCTACAGATAAGTTGCACTCGTCCGAAATTTTGCACATGAGCGCGGGAGAGCATTAGAAATCGTGCCGTATAAGTTTCCTTCACTGACAGTAATGTTTGCATTAGGTTGCGCTGCAGTAGAGTGCTGCTGAAGTACAGCACGGGCTATAACTAGCTACAGATAAGTTGCACTCGTCCGAAACTTTGCATATGAGTGAGGCAGAGCATGAGAAATAGTGCCGTATATACAAGTTTCCTTCACTGGCAGTACAGTTTGCATCTAGAGTGCTGCGGAAGTACAGCACGGCCTATTGGAACTTTTCAAGCTTCTTTGTTCTGTACTTTCGGTTGACGATTAATGATTGGCGGAATTTGTAAAGTTGCTTTTATGAAACTTTGACATTTTCACTATAAGTTTACTGGGAACCTTAAAAATGAAATAGGACAAGAATAAAAATGCTCCAATGGAGCATGAAAAATGCAATATGGGTGACTTTAGGTTGTAAATGGACAGAGGACTAGGTTTTAAAACGTTAATATGGGATGGGCAGGTTGTAAATGACACAGAGGACTAGGTTAAAAGCGCACTAATATGGACCAGCTTCGCTGAACAACCCATATTCGCGATCACTCATGCTTCACTCCACATATGACGTATACTAATAATATCTACATTCTTCAGCTTTCCTGGCTATCGCGAGGATTTTGAAATATTAATGCTTATTCCAAATAAACAATGCTGTTCTGGTTATATACAAGTCGTTCAAGGTCGTTTTTCTGTCACGCAGAATCTTGTATTTAGTCGGTGCGAAAAACAGTTGCACCCCCCAGACTTGGGTCGCCCCCCCCAGGATTCGGGCCTTCCCCCCCAGAACCCACACACCCTGAAGTGCCCGGAAAAATAGGGTTTTGAGGGTAAATTTTGAAAAATTTTTCCGGCTTCGCCGGATTTTTACCCATTTTTAAGCATTTTTTAGCTATTTTAAGCTTAAATTTAAGTTAAAAATAGTCAATTTTTTAGCTCAGCAGCAAAAAATAGCTATATATTTTTAGACATTTTTCTAAAAAATTTTCTTCCCCCCAGACCTGTTAAATTAAAAAGCTTAAGTTTAAGTTTTTAACTTTAACTTAACTTTAAGTTTAAGTTGCTTAATTTAAAAAGCCAGTTAAATTGTATAACGAGCACAACTACGTACTTGCAGAGTCATGCTGGCAAATTATAAAGTTTCTGACGAACTGCCGATGGCAACTGTCTCGGCAGTTTTCGCCAATATGGGTTGTTCAGCGAAGCTGGTCCATATTAGTGCGCTTTTAACCTAGTCCTCTGTGTCATTTACAACCTGCCCCTCCCATATTAACGTTTTAAAACCTAGTCCTCTGTCCATTTACAACCTAAAGTCACCCATATTGCATTTTTCATGCTCCATTGGAGCACTTTTATTCTTGTACATATATATACCTGATATGGATCAATCCCTGTCTGGGGCCTTCATCTTCTTCGAACGCATCAAAAGGTTCCCGTTTATTTAAATTAGCTATAGCCATGTTATATATAATTCTGAAAAACAACCTGCTTGACAAAAATATAAGCACTTTGAATGAGGGAATCCTATCGTCACTAACAACTACGTATATATATATATATATACAAAATATTGATGGGCATTGATTTCCAGATAATTTCCGATTTGATAAAAGTATCCGGATATCTGTGTGCATTTCAGACAAAGTAATGAAAAATTAGCAAATTTCTGCCAAGAAATTAAAAAAATTTTAAATATTTATTCAAAAATTTCTCTGAAATTATTTTTGAAACCAAGATTGTGGCTTGGCTTTATGAACAGCGTGCCGAAAATTTGACAGAAAGATTAGAAATTCAACTGCAAAATCGAAAAAATTTCTTGAAGTTAAGTTTGGAATAGGCGGATAACCGGATATCCGTTAACGCAAAATAGGCGGATATCCGGATATGAAAAAATATCCGGTGCCCATCACTGATATATATATATATATATATATATACAAGTAACAAAAATGCTCCGCACAAAAGGGGATATATATGTTTGTTGGGTCTATGTTTATCCTTTAAATTCCGGTTGAGAATGTAAAGGCATAAATCCGATCCGACACAGCAACTTTTGGTGGATGGTTCCATGGTGAAAGCTCTTCCGTTCGCTTCGGGCTTTCATTTGACACCAAATTTGACCGCTTTTGAAAAAATCTGTTTTCGACCAAAAATCGCCTATACGTAAAGTCCCCGACCCACCCCACCACAGCACTCTACTGCCACTTTGGATACGCAGTTCTATGACAAAAGTTGTTCAGCTCACTGAGGGCTTCCATTTGATACCAAATTTGACCACTTTTGAAAAATTTTATTTTCGACCACTGATCCATCTCACAAAACGGGCAAATCCGAACCAACCCAGCAAGAACAGTGATGCCGTCTACAAAATTGATAATTGGAATGAGCTAGCAAACCAGAAACTCTCATAGACAAAGTTTTGAGAGGCCAGGTAAAGAGCCTACTATAGACCTCCAGGAAGCGGTTCCCGACATGACCCTCCCGATAGAAGGGTAGAAAAAGTCCAGTCATGTACACATGTCGGGACGGCAAAACGGATTCTGGGAATGAGCTTGGCACAACCGAAAACTCCTATAGACAAGGTTCTGAGAGGCTGCGGTAAAGTCGAATTATGTAGAGACCCGTAGGAAGTGGTTTCCGACTTGACCTTCCACGGATAAAGGGGAACCAGGCCAGCAAGATGGGTGGGTCTGACGGTAAAACGTACTGCAGGAATCGATTCTTCGTGCTAGAAAACCATGGTATGGAAGATTTGAGCTTTCAAAGTTGAATAGATAGCAGCAGCGGCGCAAAAAAGTTGCGATTGTTAAATTCTTTAGAGGGTACTACTAGACCTAGTCGTTCTGCCAACGCTGATATTATATGTGTAACGTTACACAAATCTCCAAAATTTTTTTGCTATTTTTCAGAAAAAAGTGTGTAACTACCTCAAAAATTTCTAATTTTATTCCGTCTGGAGGGGGAATTTATTGGTTCCAAATTTGCATCTTCGAGACACATAGGTTCTTGTCTCTGAACAGCCATAAAGATCTGCGTGTTTATAACTGTTTTTCAGTATGTTTTTTTTGGCTGAAATTTCTAAAATACTACAGTCAAAGAATTACTATTTTCGGCTTTCGCTGGCTGAAGTGAGGGGAGTCGCGTTATTTTTGGGCAGCGTTGTATTTGAAAAATTAAAAGGGAAATAGGAACATTAATTCTTCTCTGATTTTCACTCCCTGTTGCTGAGATCGAAACGTCACAGTAAGCAAACGAGATTGAAGAATATGCAAATTAGGTGGTGGTCATTTGAAGATGAATTTGTCTCATCTGTAAAACCGCCACTGGCCGACCTTGCCGGACTTAGTGCATTCTCTGAAATAAAGATCCATCTGGGAAAAGCGTTCGATGCAGATGTGAAATTTGACGCTTGTCTCAAGCCTATG